>JAQFVV010001395.1:0-73987 GCA_028023455.1 Epiperipatus broadwayi | reverse complement strand
TATATATATATATATATATATATATATATATATATATATATATACATTTAAACTACAAATATCTGTAGATATTTTTTTCCTTGAATAAAGTTCCTTCTAAAACGCTAATTTCGGCCTTCAAATATAAAAAAATAAATCGTCTATAAGAATGAAGGGTTTACTATTTCCATTTTAATATCCTTCTAAAAGTTGAATAATTTATTTAATTATTTTTTAAATAATTAAACACATATTAATATATTTTATATGTAAGTTTACTATTTACTATATCTCAGGTACAACCAATATTATTACGTCTATAATTTTTTTAAAAAATATAACCTATTTTTCTTATTAACTGACGATTACTCCATATTTCACCTATGAAATTATTAAATTTTATTTGATAAGATATAGGAATTAATAATATAATTTATTATAAAGTAAAATTAAATAAATTTTTTTCTTTTATATTTTTAATTAATAAATAAATTCCTAATTATACAAATGTGTAAACATGTATGTGCATGTCTACATTTCAATAATTTAAGATTACATTATATTTATGACATCGTGTAATAATTAAGATTCGAAATTAATTTGTTAAGAGGCTGGTATTGGGTGATTAGCTTTGATGTATTGTACGATATTATAATAGTTTACTTCCCTTACCTAGGAATAGAGATAGTAATTAATTTAGAAATATAACACACACACACTATATATATATATATATATATATATGTAAAAGAAAGAAATATCTAAGTTGTAGGTAATTTTCACAATTTACATAAATTATTCCTACAACGACGCTCTTCCGATCTTTTACATTTTTTGGGTGTGCGTGCAGTAAAACTTTCAATGTTTATTCCAAAATAATGAAATTGTATATTACATAAAAATATTATTTTTACATTAATCAATATAATAATTAAAATTGAAATTAAATTATTTATTATGGAATTAAAATAATGTTCAATTAATTAAAATATATTATTTTTGATTAGATAATTTTGACCAGTTTATTTATTATTAACGAATCATTTACTTCTTTGTATATAATTATTTTCTTAAATCAGTTTTATTCCTTCATTAAAATTTATTTTAATTCGTTGAGAACGATAGTTTTTAATTAAAAACTAATTATTTTATTTATCTACAAATATTTTTTAGAAAATTAGAGGTACGTTTTACTAACATTTAGTACAATAATTTAATTACAATAACAACATAATATATATTCTTTGAATTACAGTATTTTAATATTCGCTATATGTTTTTTTTTTTGCTATTTCTATGATATTATAATCATTTTAGTGATCAGTAATTGATAATCATTAATGAAATTTTTTTTAAATGTATACTTATAATCCTATTCATGTAGATAAATTTGAATATATATTATAAAAAAAAATTATTTACGTTTGGTTTGCTTTTCTTTCTATTCTATCTAGCTAGTAAATATTTACAGTATGATATAATTGATTGTAGGACATGTTAAATTTAAAAATGTGGATAAAGTGTTAAGAAATATATTTTGTAACTCAATTCTAAACTCGAATTTTGAATAATTAATTAAAAGGATGAGTCTTTCCGATTACATTAATTAGGTCTTGTTATGTTATGTTAATTATAATTATGTTGATTTCTTATTTAGCTACCCAAATGGTTTCGATATACAAGATCTCTGTAGTTAATGTTTCCAGATATATTTAAATTCCAAATATCAAAAAACGAGACAAAGGATATTTTTTTGTAAAAATAAATAAATCCAATTAATAGATTTGAAATTCGTCAACAAAAGTAGTTCATATTTTTATTGAAGTTATTTTATAAGGATTTCTTAATAAAGAGTTAATACATGGGTACTAATGAATTTTTTTCATATTCAGTACAAATATCGGTGTAAGAAATATATATAATAATTAATAAAAAAATAGTGATTTCACATATATGTAATATGGGGAGGGGGGCTAGCCTTGACTTATGATATAGAATTTCCACACACTCTCAGCTCAGTAAATGTTTTAAAAGTGTAAGATTGAGTCTCCACAGGTTCACTTTGTGTATCTCGAAGGATGGGTTTATTATTGGCTACTCTGACACTAAATCGCGCTTTTAAACAATTATTTAAAGAAGAATGTGCGTCCGTTCTATAGCCATGTGACCGCTAGTTTTTCCCCTACAATATTATATATATATAAAATGTCCGTTAATTAAAACAAAATTGTAATTACAATAAAAATAATAATAATAATAACGGATTTTTTATAATTTTTTGTTACCGTTATTATTATTTTTATTGTAAATATATATATATAGAGAGAGAGTTAATGAAAAGCCAATGTACCCATAAAGAAATGAAGCTTGTTAATTGAAATTATTTGTTATCAAGATTGAATAAAAGTACTAATAATATTAGAATTTAGGGTTCAACATAAGAAGTTGTTCATTGATTAAATAGAGAATCAATGAAAAAGTTTGTCAGAAAAAAATGTTGATTTGTAAACCTGTCCCTTATGAAAATAGATAATAGTTTTATATAAAAAATATTTGATCTTCATTTATGTGTTTTAATTCTAGTTTGGGAACTTTGTTTTGCTATATATATAATATTTTATCACATTATGCCTAATAGCTTTTCAATCATGAATCATAAAAATGGACAATTGACGATTAAAAAAATGCAAATAATTATAAAATGATAGAAGATAGCCACTTTGTTGCTGATTTTTTTATTGGCCAAGTGAGGTAAAAGTTTGAACTTTTAATTGGTCAATTGACAAACTCAATTGTCAAAATAAAAATTCAATCATCAAAATATATTCATCTTTTAATATTATATTCAGTTTAGTTTCTTTTGTAAAAAGTATATTAATAATTTGTCAGATTATGAAAGTAAACAAAAGTTTTTTCAAAAATAAATTTCTCTTTATAATTGTAGAAATATTTACTAGCGGTAAATGTAAAACAAAATCGTACTCACCAACCAAAATGTTTTCATGACGACATGATTTGTTTGACAGTTTTATATTGCAGAAAAAGTAAATAATTTTTGTTAATTTTTGTTAAAATCTTAACTATTTTTTTTAATAATTTTATTTTCAGCATATTTTATCAAAATAATTTATAATTTGTCAAAAAATATTTTTAAAATGGTCTAAAATATTCGTTTATCATTTTCAAAATTAAACAAAAACAAATTGTAACTTTTCAGTGATTTATTGCCATTTTCTTTGTTGCCAAAATTTAACAGCCAATAAGATTCAAGAAAGGTCTGCCCACTTCTTTTGTTAAAGTTTGGAATAGAATTTTATTGATTTTTTACTTGTAAAATAATTCAAGAGAGGGTAGCATCTTATGGAACTTTTCTAAATTTTCAAACGATAGTAAAAACGTAACAGTACCATTAAAAGTGACGCGATTTGGACAGTCAGATTTAAATGATCACTAGATGAAGCTTACCAATAGTTCTAATCAAGATTTATTTTATAAGTGCCAAAAGAGAAAGAATTCAAAATCCCTATTGGAAAATCCTTATCTCCAGACCAATTGGATTTGAGCATATGGCCAACCTCAGTGGAGCATTTGGACTCTAGAATCTAGATCTAAAATACTAACTCAAAAGTCAGAACTTATAAAACACATTTCTATCAATTTGAAAGTCTGAACTTTTCAGACACGTAAATGTCTTCAAATCCAGCTTTACAAAACAGATAGCTATATGGATCTGAATTCAGCTCACTTTTACCATACAGTAATAGCCTCTGCAATATTGCATCGCAAAAGCCTTCAAAGATATGCTTATAATTATTAATACAACAAGTCATAACTTTTGTAACTTGCTTTTAAGCTTGCATTTAAATGATCACTAGATGGAGCAACATGGTCACTCATAAGATTACCACCAAACCTATAACAGAATCACCATTAAACAAAAGTTATAAACTGTAAAATACAATTGATTGCCTATGTAACAGAATGTAATCTTTTGTTGTAAATCTATGGAACTTTTGTTTAATAAAATCCTTTGAAACATCATCATCATCATCATCATCATCATCATCATCATCATCATCATCATAATAATAATAATAATAATAATAATAATAATAATAATAATAATAATAATAATAATAATAATAATAATAATGATGATGATGATGATGATGATGATGATGAAACAAACCAGAGCTAAATTAAAGAGAGAAATGTTTGGCCAAACTATATAATGTACCCATATGTAAAAATACAATTATTTTATCATTTTTTTAAAAAACCATTTGCATTATATTGCTGATTTATTAAGCTTAGACATATACTCTTTTTTTCTCTTCTCATTTATGCATGTTTTTCTTTCATGATTAAGTTGTTAAAACTAATTAGTTTATAATCAGCATTTTCAATATTTGTGTCTTATGTAACTAGAACACAGAAGCAATAATAGAGAAGAATTAATAAAAGATAGAGAAAAAATAAATAAATATTGCTACAGTCACCCTTCATACATGGGCTTTTTGAGTACATACCCTTTACCATGGTTAAATACAAATAAAATCTGAAAATGTAAATAGTATTCTGAAGTTGTTCTTTGTTAATGATATTTTGATTGTCTAAGTATTGAATGTTTTTTAATGATATAAAGATATCAAATGTAAGAAACTATGAATACCCGTCATAAATATTCTACGCGTAATGTTTTATATAATTTTAACAGTAAAAATAATAAAACATATATTTTAAATAATCACTAGCACTTTGGTTGTAATCCCTGTCAACTTTAATTAATACAAAGTTTAATATCACATGATTAATGTCAGTATTTGCTGCTTGTCTATTTATTATATTATCTTTAAATTTATTTATCAATATTGCTTTCTTAATTTTCCTGTTTTTATGATTTCTTCTATTAATTAATATTTTTGAATCATTTATATTAAAAGTAAATTTATAATTAGAAGATTTTTCACGGTCAAAGAATACTGGGGCCATATTTAATTGACTATTTATACTTTATTTTTATCCGATTATATAATAATTAATATTACTTTATTCTTTTTTCCTGAAGACATCGTGATTCCCTGATATATGATTTTTTACAACCACATACAATCTGATAAATTATATTACTTCTCTGCACTTTAGGTATAACACTCTTAGAATTATTAATTAATCTGTTTTCATCTGATGAAACGTAAAATAAAATAATGTATTTATTTTTAAATATATTTTCAATTAATTTAGATTCAACTTTACTTACTAATGGCATAGATATTCATGTTTTATTTTCTAATTTTGTATTATGATTATTCTTACTGTTATTAAACCAATTTAATGTTCTAAAATTTAGTTTCTATAATATCCTACTTTCATAAATTTATGAGTAAAAACTTTAATATTTTGATTTTTATTACTTTTATATTTGCATAATTTATCATTACTATGTAAAAAAGATCTCAAACTTGCCATTTTACCATCATTGGCACATGTGATTTAAAATGAATATATTCTCTTTCTTAAATAGGTTTAATAATCAATTTATAATTTTAACTAATTGTGTCTCTATATAATTGTAAGTCCAAAAATTTTATTCTCCTAATTTGTTCTTTACCAATAGTCCATTTTAAATTATTTAAATTATTCAGCTTATATAAAAGTGCTTATACCAATAAAAATGCTTATACCAAACAATGATAAAGATATGTGTGGTGAGAACTGTCTCTGCATTAACTGTGTATCCTGAGGATATAACATCTTTTCACAAGTCTTTTGTCATATGTTTATGATTACATCACCCTACAAAATGTTAAAAGTGATAAGAAGAGTATCTGATTTACGGGAGAATTGTGTGGTGAAAATTACATAATAGAAACATTATTCATTAAATGGATAATCTCTAGTGTAATGAATAACTAATAAAAACTATTAATATCCATCAAAGTGTTGGTATCAAAATTGTGAGGATAGTAAGTTTGATATTTACCTATTAAACTGTAGTAATTGGCTATTCATATATACTGTTAAAGATATGTGGAAGAGATTGTGGTCTGGATTAACTGATGAGGGCTACTTCATCATGAAATGTGCATCTTGGATATTATATATATTTCTTCCGTGTTTTTGGTCATATGCTTATGATTACACCCCTCTACAAGGTGTTAAGAGTGAAGAGAAACCTGTCCCTCTATTGCATGAGAGTGGTATAGAGAAAATCACAGTATAGAAATATTATTAACTGAGTTTAATAAACCATTAAAAAGTATTGAAACAATAGATATGACATACTAAACGGCCATTGTTCACTATATTTTGCAAAGCTAAACCCTCTTAAATATTTATAATGTTGGCTGTGGTGATAATCAAAAGAATAACAAAAGTATTACAATGAGCCACGAAGAATAACAAAAGTATTACAATGAGCCACATAGTGACTTCGTAAGTTTTTAATAAAAGAAAAAAATATATAATGAGTATTACTTTGGGAAATAAAAAAAGAGTGAGTTAAACCCTTAAACTGCTAATTATATTATTGGTTGTATGATGTAAAAATCAAATCTTTTAATTGGCCAACTCACAAACTGAAGACAAAGCCTATTGTTAAAACATATTCGCCTATAATATTAAAATCAACTCAGATACGTTTATAAAAAGTATATTACTAATTTTTCAGGTTATGAAGAGAACGAAAGTTCTTTCAAAAATAAATTGCTATTTATTTATTCTAAAATATTCAATTTTGGCAACATAAAAGCTATAATATAAACAAAAAGGTCGACTTTTACGTTATAGAAAAGTAAATATTTCTTTTTACTAAATCTTAAATATTTTTATTAAAATCTTCAATATTTTTCGAAAATAATTTTGTTTTTTTAGTATTCTCTCTGAAAATAATTTGTAATTTCTCAAAATATTCTTTTATAATAATTTAAATCATATTCGAAATGAAAATCTCAGCATTTTTCCATATTTTCTTTGGTCAGGCGGTTTCTTTGTTCTTTCCAGCCAATCAGAATGTCTTTTTCGGCTGAGAGCATGCTAAGAACCAATCACAAGTAATGTTCTTTCTTTGTTTAGGTTTAAATGCGTTTTTTTTTTATTTTTTACTTGTAAAATAATTCGGAAGAGGGCACCATCTTACAGAACTTTTAAAAACCTAATCAATACCTGTCAAATGAATATTTTAGCATAAGAACTGGCAGAGTTAGAGTGATGTCAGATGTCGACGAGGAGCTTCGTAAGAGGTGGGAAAAGGGTTAAATGTTTTTTTTTATTGATAGTATGAATTTATAAAATCACTGAATTATAGAATGGAAAATAAAATATTAAAATTTCGAATATGTTTGAATTGAGGATTAGCAATTTTCAAATACTGAACCGATTAAAGAAAGAAAATTTGAAGTAAAAGAAAAATATATGCATTAAATAAAATGAATTATGATAGATATATTGGATAAACTTTTTGAATGTAAAAAACAACAGTATTTTTAAAAAAATATTGATAAATTTATATGCAAGGAAGTAATTACAAGTATTTAAAAATACAAATGGTGCGCAACGTGTCATATATATATATATGTGTGTGTGTGTGTGTGTTAAAACGAAGATTTGCATGGGTTAAATATATAAAATACATATTTTGCGGGTTCATCCCTCCTAAATTTAACATTTTTTTGCTATTGGTGGAATTTTTAACATTTTATTCAAATCAGTGATTGTAGCGCCTCTACAACCGTCTTTCTACCTTTTATAACTCTGTGGATGGCTTGTGTGACCAAGTCGAAACGTCAGTATATTAATATTAAAAGTTTTTAACACGGATGAACCCACAAAATATGTATTTTATATACATATATGAATAAATTAAAAGTTTATATCATGTATTTTTATGTATATTATATTGTTTCTTACAGCATCTTCCATTTTCTCAGTATCTAAATGTACAGCTTAGCATTGTGGTCCACATGGGTAATATGAAAAGGTTGGCACTAAGATGGGCTTTGAGCATTCCATAATCAGATCGACTGAAGAGTTGTGGAGTGGAGTGTTTTGCAGCCTGTCCATTAAATTATAAAGATTGGCTATCTTAATATAAGCCGAGCTTTGATTGTATATATGTGTGGAGATGATAATCTGGACCAACTGACAAGTGCTGGTTTAGCATGAAATACTATATTGGTGATTATTTATCTTTTTGATATGTGTGTGATCAAGTGTGTCAGCTGTATGAGATAGCATGGATAGTTGAAGGTTGTGGGAATGTCTGAGTTCAAACTCCCTTATATTGAAAAGACTAATATAAAACAATCATCTTTGTAATATGAAATATAATTTTTGATATAAAAACATTTCAATCTTTCTGTTTTGGATTCAGTTGGTATTATCAAATCTTAAGTCCATCTAAAAAGCATATGAAGAGCATAGCTTTGTAAAAAAATAAAAGAAATTGTTTGTCATGCAAGTGCTTTTAATATTACCCACAGATAACGTTTTGAGCAGTTCTTTTTAATTAATAAAACTTAAGATAATAATACCGCATAAATATATACCCTAGACATGTTATTAAAACAATAATAGTATTTACTTTTAATTAATTTATGTTCTTACAATTCTTGTAATAAAATAAAACTGTGTCTAATTTATTCAAATGTAAACACAGCAAACATCAAATTGTCACTAATATGCCGACTTATGCCTTTTATTATATCAAGATCAATGTCTTTAATATATGTAATTTTTTCATTTAGAATTATCCAAATAATTTACTTTATAATGATTGATGTTTCAGTATGACACGAATAAAGGCATGGTTAATTCGTGCAATTGAGATTAATCATATCCTCAATTGCATTTTTATTATTTCTTATAGTTAACTAAAATAATGTATTATATAAATTTGGTAATTTTATATTTATTTTGTTAACGAAATTTGATTAAACTAAATCTAATTAACTGTATTTTTATATTGGACTATTTCCATCATCTAATATGTGTGTTGAATGTCTTTAGAAAAGTTTTAATTTTAGTTAAATATTCCAAATGCATTCAACTGTTAGTAATATCACAGCAAACAAATGTTAGTAATATCACAGCAAACAGGTTAGTATATGAACACTAACCTGTTTGCTGTGATATTACTAATAGTTAGTACATATACTAACTTGTTTGCTGTGATATTACTAACAGTTGGTGCATATACTAACCTGTTTGCTGTGATATTACTAACATTTGTTTGCTGTAATATTACTAACAGTTGGTGCATATACTAACCTGTTTAATGTTATATTACTAACAGTTGAATGCATTTGGAATATTTAACTAAAATTAAAACTTTTCTAAAGACATTCAACACACATATTAGATGATGGAAATAGTCCAATATAAAAATACAGCTAGAACACCATCATCACAAACCTTCCGATAAATCTAATTAAGTTTATTTAATTGATCAGTTATAAATTGTCCCAATTATTTTTTTATTTTATTATTGTATCAGTTTTCACACGTTTCATATCAAATATGCAAATGAAGAGAAGATTTTTTTTGAAGGAAGTTTTGTACAATACAAGACATCAAGAAACAAAAAAAAGGAAAGATATAAAAAGAAAACTTCTTTTAAAGTCTTTTAAAAAAGAAAACGAATTTATATCAGCTTTATTTATATTTAAAATTAGAGTGTGCTAAAATATTATGAATATATAAAAGTTAAAAAAGGTATGTCCTGAAGAAACATTTGCTCTGACCTTTCGATCTGTAACTGGGAGAAACAATATTAAGCAAATTAAAGTAAAAGAGAAGAAAACTGAATAAGAAAGTTGACGTTCTATTTTAATTTTAAAATATGGATAAGGTCAAAAATATTACTGATTAAATAATATTCTTCCATATTTAATACTTCAGATCTTCGTGCTACTTGGAGAAATTCATTATTCTTTTGTTTATGAGATTATTAAAACTACTTCAAATATGGATAACACTTATTTAATTATAAATTTAATGCTGTCAGTAAAGTTGTTAAATTATATATTACGTGAAAAATTTTTACTGCTTCGATAAAATCATTTATTAACTAATTAAGGAATTTATTAAAACTTACCTAGATATATCAACAATGTTTGTAGCTAAGTTTAAAATTTCCAATTGTTAATGAAATTATGAAATTGTATCTTATACTTTGGATATTATTGTTATTAAGATAAAATCATTCATTAAATGATAAATAACATCTTTAAAGTTTATTGGGATATTCTAGAAACATGTATAATTTATTCATGAATGCCAGCTACTAATGGAATTGTGAAATTATCTATCGTATTTTGGATATTTTGCTGCTAAAATAAAAACATTCGTTAAATGATAAATAATACTTTTAAAGATTACTTGGATCTATGTACAATGTGAATAATTTATTCTATATGCCATATTAATGGAAATGAAATTAAATATTTGGATTAAAAATAAAGAATTGACCCGGATTTACTTATAGTGGTATCATGAAAAGAAGATTCTATGATTGCGAAATTATAATAAAGGTTATTCTATATTAGGAAATCCGTGATGGGATCTTTGCAAAGTAAATTATGGTAGGAGTAAATGGAAATATGTAAAGATTTAAGTTTTTCCTAGGAATATGTGTAACGCACGTAGAATGTTATAATGAAAAGCTAGAATTTAAATGATGTTCGAACTGTAAACGCTAAACGTATTCTAACGTTGAATATTATTTTAGATATATTGTGCAAGACGGTAAAAACGTTTAAACAGCGTGTGTTTGTTTATATATATATTTGTATTTTATGTTCAATAATTATACATGAGTCTTGTATTTTATATGCTACATTAATTATTGATTACTGATTAAAATGAAGGTAATATAATGTAATATTTAATCTAAAGAGGATGGATGATGGTCATTTGTGATCAAAATTCATCATCATTGGTTTTGAAAGGTAATAAATAATATTATTAATCGTAATATTGGATTAAACATTGTGATGGATAAATTCATTATTATTATTTATTCTAAGATATGTTAAACAGTATTATATTTTTAGTTTATTAATTTTATATTGTAATTATAGAGTATTTCAATAGCACAATTAACCAATACTGGATTTAAAATGAAAAGGGTTTTAATAATATGAATATCCAGTGTGTGCATTTTACTTATATTTTAGTACTTGAATATAAGTAATTCATAGATGGATGAAGGTCGGTGTGGAATTATATTAAATTCCTTATGTATATGGTAACACATATTTGTAATTGATCGTTATCATTACTAACAACAATTTAGTGAATCTAGAAAGTGAGTATTAAATAAGGTTAGGTATTCTGATTGATGACTGGTGCAGGTGACCATTTTGAAGCTATGAATCTTTCGTTGGATGTACCGGTTTTCATCCTATACTATTGTTATTGTATTAAGAGGTTGTTAGTATTTTACAGGATGGTGGAAATGCCCAACACAATATCTTATAAGGTAGTCATGATCTTAATGGATATGCTTAGATGGTATGTTGTACTAGGGAAAGTGCTGGTTTTTTATTATATATTTTCTTATATCCATATGGATGTTGATAGACACCTGGATATTTATTTCAAGTATATTCAAACAATATTTTCCTGTATCCATATAAGTGCTGATAGATATCTGGATATGTAGTTCAAGTATATTCAGACATGACCCTAGAGTGATATTATTTTGATCATTGTAGACGTTTCATTTTGAGATATGTATTAGTAATGTTACCGTAGTACATCTAGCGGACAGCCAATGTTGTGTAAATTTTATTGTTCATTAGTTGTAATCATGGATAACTTATAGAAAGTATACAATGTATATTCTTACAGATTAAATGAATATGTGTGATCCAGCTAGCCTCAAATAATGTACTGAAGAAATTGTTAAATCCAAGAGTGCAATCTGTTTGTTCTAATAAACGCAAAGATTTGTAGCTGTTTGTTTTATGCTTTAGTAAAATGACAAATTTCAACACATAAATAAGTATCTTGTGAATAAATTATAGAATCAATAAACAAAGGAATTAGATAAGAAGGTCATTCATATTTATTTAAATTTATGGAAAATATGTAGTTGTAATTAATAAGCGTGTCAATAATACTGATCCTTAAAATGGAATAATTCGTATGATAAAGTATTATATTATCAAACTTCTTATTATGTTATTATAATTATTTTTTATAAAGTCATGCAATGCTCACTAATAATATTTTTTTTTGGGGGGGGGGGGTATCTTGGCAAGAAACAGAATTTAGTTGTAAACATTTAATGTTTTATTTTTGTTTTAATATAAATTAGTATTTTTGGTTGTTATATATGTAATTTGTAAATAAAATCTAAATGTTAGTGTAAATAAATTTCTGCGTAATTTTTGTAGTATACTAGTTATTGTTTTTACATTCATGTTCATTCCAGATCACTAAAGCCATTACAGTTTAATAAAAATTGTTATTGATTACATATTTTAATTATATTATCGATCCATCATTACAATCATATAGGCTAATGTCACGTAATTTTCGGGTTTAAAATTATAGAATTATTTAAATAGTATGATGAGTGATAAATAGAACCCATTATTATTTTTCAGTTATAATCAAATGCCTGGGTGGACCAGTTTGATTACTGTATTTTATTCTTAAGTCAATTAATGATTTTGTAATGTTGTATCATTCACTATGGAAATCATTTTAATATTGTAACCAGATAAATGAACTAAACTGTATCATAAAATTTCAGGTATCACATGTATGCTGGTGTCTTAGCACATTGAATGGCAATAAAATGAACCCTCTTGTCTAACATAAGAATTCTTTGATTGAGATACATCAGAATTAGAACCCTAAGATATAAAATAAATATATTTTATTGTTTAATTATATTATGCAAATGATGGTAGCAGATGAGATGGAAGAATTACAGTTTATGGCTGATAACTGATAGGTAAGTTACAATATATATATATATATATATATATATATATATATATATATATATATATATATATATATATATATATATATATATATATATATAGTAATTAAATAATTAAAAATTTTATCCACATCAGAGCACTTTCCATTATCCTAGTAATCTTTGTCAACTAACACTTTGAAAGCCTAACTTTCCCACAATTCTGTAATCTTGTGTGGCAGTGGATGTATAGATGAATCGATGTGTACATTGGAAAAAACAACTAAAGAACACTTGCTGTTATTAAAACAGGTTCAGGAATTGAAACAAAAATGTAAAGTAGATAATATTTCAGCATCTGTTTTTTACGACAATAATAAGTCATGTATTTATGGTTTTGACTTCAATTTTAATAATGCAAAAATATTGCAAAATTTAAAAAATAACAATAAAAGGAAAATAAAGGAAGCTATGCTAATATACAAATACAAACATGACTTAATTAACAGGCAGGCAGTGAACATTAAGATCACAGAATTCTGGGAAAGTTGGGCTTTCAAAGAGTTAGTTGACAAAGATTACTAGGATAATCAAAAGTGCTCCTAAGTGAATGAAATTGTTAATTATCTAATTACTGTATTTATAAATATTCAATTATATAATTATGTATATTGCTTTGAAAAAATACAGTCATTGAGTAATAATATTATTACACACACATACACACACACATATATATGGTATTTTTAAAACAGGTAGATAGAAGATGGGCTTGAATTTGGTTACCAATTATATACAATCAAAGAGATACACATATATGTAATGATATCTTCAAGGTGTGTAACGTTAATTTTGGTTCGCATAAATAATAAATTGAATGGTTAATAAAATTTAAATAAAATTTTAATTCAAATATATAATAATATCAATCAAAGTAATGGTGATGATTTATAATTTTGAAATACAATTACTCCCAAAAGTATTTTATTTGTTTTTCAGTTTTAATAAAAAGAGATTAAATGTGTCAAACTTCCTAAAAAGAAGTATATTTTTGTAAAGTTTTTAAAGATAGAGATCATTATCTATTATTACCACCATCTCTGAAAGCCCCCCAGCGAATTAGCATATGCATGTAAAAAGCATATATACCTGGGTCTCATTTTACACGATAGATAGGTTCCTCAAAAAACACAAGCAAATGAAGTTGCGCAAAAATAGATGTAACTTACCTTGAAAATGGGGAGGATATGGACTGTGATTTTTCAAAAATCACGTAAAAGCAAAGTACCAACGTAAAATTACTTTAAAATTCGCGCAAAAAAAAATAAGGAAATAAAATATGACTAATAAAAAATTTCAAATTTGAAAAAAATTTATACAAGACAAACTTTTTTTAACTATAATATTGAATTTTATTCAAAACAATATATTTTTATGCATAATTTACAGTAATTTACATTTTTTATACATGCTTTAATTATTATCGCTATTTGCCATTAAACAGGTTTGTTTGCAAACGGGTAAAAAATCAGATACTTCACAAGAGGAAATACAACTAGCGCCAACATCACTCTCATGTTGTGTTAATGGTTTTCTGGTGACAATGTAATTAGTAATTAATCTAACAACTAAAAATTAAATTCTTATTTTTGTCTTTAATTTTTTAATTTTCAATTTTAATTGTGCCTACTGCTATTACTCACCTTTTAAAAATAAAGTTGTGGACACTAAATGATTAATAATTGATTACATTCTTTTTTAAAAAGCAAAAACAGAATGTGATTTAAAATGCAAAATTAACACACATAATGTTTTAACAAATTTACATTATAATCTTGTAAAATTTAATATGTGTATACATAAAATGTGGAAATCATGATTTTAATTTCATTATTGCACAAAATCTGACTATTATAAAGCACTGAAAATATTGAAATTACTAAGATGAAAGTCAAATTCCAATAATCTGCTATTACTTTCAATATGACGTAAGTGCGCAAAATTTATTATTTAAAGTAATAGCGCATTATCGGAGTTTGACTTCCGGAGAAACGTGAATCGCGTAACTTCAAAATCGCGTTAAATAAATCCGCATAAAAAAAAAACCCAGGTGCATTTGGATTGAGTCATAAATACAAATTTAATGAATTAATAAAAAGAAAAAAAATATTAGCAATGTATAAATAAAGAATTAAACAGTCATAACTATCAGCACATACACAAACATATAATAATAACAAATGTTATTTCAATTTTAAGCCATGGTTCAAATTTAAGGACTTATGGTATTTATAATGATAAGATCTTATTACATTAAATGTCAAAACAATCATTGACCTTGGTGGTTTCTGGTACTGTTCTTTTAATAGTTTATTGTTGTATTCCTTAGTTTTTCTGTTGAATATCTTCCCCTTTAAAACTAATGATGTCGGAGAACATAAATACAGCACCACTGGTCGTATTCATGATGTATTAGCAGTAGGTTTTGAACAATATATAAGTGACAATCTATTTCTTTTTTCATGGTATTATAGAGGCATTGCACAAGCTGGTTTAGAAAACGTCAGCATCAGTTCCTGGCTCTGACTACATTACCAGGAATGCTGGACTGTTATTATTTTTGGTTATCTAGCCGAACATGGTAGGTGGATTTCTTCTAAATATAAAGTCTTTATACTGACTGTTATAATAGGAGGATTGAATATTACTTTAAAACAGTAAAATAAGGGCTTACAGTGAAAAAATAAGTTTTAATTAATGTATGTTTTTCTCTTAAACATGGGCAACTATGTCTTTAATAGTAGACTGCACTCTAATGCAAAGCAATGTAAAATAAACTGCTGGGTTCCTAGAATTGTAATGATAATAATAAGAGTAATGCCTAGTTGTTTGTTTCCTATCTATTTATACTACGGCATATAGGTCACAAGCTGTGATCATTCCAACAATGTACTTTTTGAAAAATACTCTCTTTACTCTCTTCAAAACACATTGTGAATACCAATTTCAGTACATTGTATTTTGATATCTGTACATAAATATGGGGAAAATGAATATCCCCCCCCTCTCTATTTAAATTTTGTAATGTAGGAATAAGTGAAAATTATTGCCGACTTAAAAATGTAATTATACCTTCTAAAATATTAACAATTTTGCAATTTTAATAGTTTTTTTCAAATCCACAATCCATTTTTTTATAAAAATGTCAAATTTTTTAATTAAAACTTCCATTTGAAAGGCAGATTAAATAAGGTTTGAATTTAGATTTATTTTCTTTTTTAAAAAAAAAAAAACCCAATCCAAAATTATTCCATTTTTCTGCCTTTTCCTTTACAATATTATTATTGTTTCCTTATTTATCACATATTACAAAATAATGTTCAATAATCATTAATAATGAGCAAGAATTAACTTATTTTAATTAATACATTAATGTTTGGTAGAACAATGGCCACCTAACTTTTTTTAAAGCATTAATATAGAAAATCTGCTGGAACATTTACAGTTATTCTTTAATTATTTCAGATATTTCTATTTTTTTTATAACAGGTTCCAACACATAAACAACTTTGTACAAAAATAAAAATGAAATGAAATTATAAATGTAGGATGCTTACATTTATTAAAATAACAAAATGAAATAAAATAAAAATATTGTACCATAATATCAATATTATGTGTCACTTTACAATTTGGGAGCTAATATTGCTTGATTCTGGAGTGAGTGTGGGTAAGAAATATATACACAGATCAACATTATCCATTTTTTGTTTATATTATAGCTTCATAGATTAATAATTTTGTTTATATAATATTGAGCTGTTTTTGGTAAAACGCCATCTATTGATCATATATACAAGTGACAGCAGGTTTCAAAGTGATTAAAACTTGTTTTTGTTTTTCATAAACGTACCTTTAAAGGTTTCTGCAATGATATAGATTGCAAAGGCTTTGACTATGTGGAGAAACTGAACTGAGATCAGACCCATATAACTATCTAGCTTGTTTGGCTGAGTTTGAAGACTTTATCGGTCTGAAAAATTTCATGCTTGCAAGCTGATAGAAACTTTGTGCATAAACACTTGGAGTCAATGTTTAGATCTAGTTTCTTTGCTCTGTCCTTCACTGATGATAGAAAATCAGCTTGAAATCAGCTGATCTGAAGGTGGGCTAAAATGAAAGAGATAGTTAATTCTGACTCTTTGATTGTTTATGTAAACATAGGCTTGGTCAGTGTTTTTGGTAAAACGCCATCTATTGATCATATATACAAGTGACAGCAGGTTTTAAAGTGATTAAAACTTGTTTTTTGTTTTTCATATATATATATATATATATATATATATATATATATATATATATATATATATATATATATATATATATATATATATTGTAACAGGAATTAAGAGCTCCTTAAACTTTTTTTTTTAATTTTACAACTTGCACTTTTTATTTTTAAAACTTTCTAATTATTTATTCTAATTTTATAATATCATATTATTTTGCAAAATGACCTTTTTAAAAACCCTTTACTCAAACAGGAGAGTGAATATGATTAATATTTACATATCAATCATACACCCGATCAGGCTGCGATTTAATAAACTATTAAACTGACAGTCATCTTTTTAGATTGAAGTACCTTCCCGGCTGCATGAAATGTGAAACACAATGGAAAAATTTATAATGGTTTAAAATCCAGGGTTCCAATCTCCCATCCAATACTTAGATTGGAACCCATGAGATGTCACTAACATGTTTCAAGTGAATGACCATGGCTAGTTCTTTGCATGAGACCACTGCACAATCCAGGGTGCCATCCAATACTTAGATTGGAACCCATGAGATGTCACTAACATGTTACAAGCACTTGACCAATGGCTAGTTCTTCACATGAGACTGGCTTCACATTTCATTATGAATAGAGAGAGAGAGAGAGATGGAAAAAACAATATTAATAATTTAAACAAAAATTTATTTGAAAAAAATTATAATAATTATGAATGTAATAATAATAAGACATAATTAAGATGTAAACACATAAAAAATATTATACATTTAACAAATTTAGCATGCTTATGATAAATAATGAGATTTAAAAGTTTTAATCTTGATATCAATAAATATTTACCTAGGATTTATAGCCCTGCTTTTGGATTTTATTTGTCATTTCAACATTGTCCTTGATAGGCAGTTTAAATAGTTTTGGTTTCCATGATAGTTATCATAGTTTTTGGATTTTTGTAGTTGTCCTTGAATAATCACTCCTTTTTGTCCTCAGATCCAGTTAGTTTCTTGGTCATGGCATAGGTATTTGTAACTGAAAGACATTTTCTTGCTTTCTTGTTTTTGGTGGGTTGGTTTATATAAATTTCACTTAATTGAGTAGGGAGGGTTGAAACATCAGCAGAAGGCAAGTCATAGTAATTTATTATGGCATTTTTCTGAACGGCACATGGGAAATGAGCGGAGAAAATGATCAAACACAATGTTCAGTTCTAGGCAATCATTCTTTTAACCTGGCTTGAACTGAACTTTCTGAACTTAATTCAAACTTAACATAACAACTGAACTCAACTGAAGACCAAGAGAAGGTTTGCCTTTTATATTACTCTGCCCCACCTTTGTTCTAGTTTTTGCTGCTTTATCAATACATTTTATCTCTTAAAAAATATTAATTATAATTTTCATTTGTTTATTTTCTGTTTGTTATTTTCATTACAGAGGTTAGAATTAGTTGAACTAATCAGTCTGGAATTTTAATCTTCAGATTTTGATTATTTTTATACAAACTATTTAATTAATCATAAGAACCTTTTGATGCTTTTAATTAAAAACACCTTTTTTTTTAAAGAATATTTTTGACAGATCATAATGTATAAAAGAAACACAAGTTATAATTATTAGTTTCTAGCTTATCTCTAAATTTTCCTGTATTTTAACTTCTATATTTTCAAGCTATTGATTCTGATATTTATATTTTTAATTTTATATATTTTAATAAATAAAAAACAAATGGACTATGTAACTCGTATATATACGCACACACCTGCACAACACATGTATATACATACTGTTACAATATATATATATATATATATATATATATATATATATATATATATATATATATATATATATATAGTATTCAATTAATTAAAAAAAAAAAAATTTTTTTTATTCTTTTATACATACAGAGATTTATATGTATAGATTTATTATTATGAATAAGCAGTTCCTTTTTTTGATTTATTATATAATATTTTTTATTATTATTAAATCCCAATATGTGTTAAATTTATTTAACTTTCATTTTATTAAAATAGAGTAAGTCAGAAAGGTGTGGGGAAATAAGGATTGTTAGATAAGGAGATAAAAAAAATGTACACGTGTGAAACAATGAATAGATCTGTACAAACACAAAGATGCTTTTACACTTATTTCTGATGGCTATAGATCGCCAGCTTTGTTGTTATCTGTATCTTAAAATTATTTTTACAAAAGAGGTGCTTTGATATAGATAACGATAGCATCAATTTTAAGTCAAACTTGTGAAGCTTTGATTTTTTTTTTTGAGATAAAGATTTCCAGATGTTTTTTTTTTTTCTTTTGTGTTGAAATTAAATGATATAAATGATTAAAAGAATTTTTTTTTTAATCAGTTAATCATAATTTTTTTAGAGAGATGATGAGTTAATCATAAATTTGTTTGAGAGATGATCAGTCGGTCATAAATTTTTTTAAAGAGATGATCAGTTAGTCTTAAATTTTTTTAGAGTGAGAGTCACTCAAATTATGATTATTATTTTGAGACTCAACTCAGTCGGTCCTTCCTTGTTATTATTCTTAAGCAGAAATGTAAGCGGGGATTTTTTTTAAAAGAGAGTGAACGCTTTAATTTTTTTTTTTCACTCCTTGAAAGTTGAAAAAAAAAGAGCAAATGAAATGTGCGTTTATATAAAGCAATTTTCAAGCAATATTAAAGAATAGGATAGAAATGGAACAAGATTGAATTTATTATAAGCTAGTAATAATTATAAAAATGATATTAACATATTTGGTTATGCATAATACAATGCCTCTGCATTGCTAGTCCATTTTTTCTGCTTCCTGGTTAATACAGAAAGAGTCAAAATCGCTGATCTGTCTATGAAGTCATGTATCCAGTAATAACCAACAAAATGATAGATTTTGAAGCCAACCCCACAAGCTATATGGAATGCTTTATTATTAGTTCCTGGCTTATTAAAAGCTCATTACCTTCCAATGAATGGAGAAGAGGAAATAGAAGAAAAAGAAAATTTATAACATCCATGTAGAACCAAGTTTGAAGCCTCATAAATCAAATTTTTGTTGATTTAGCCACAATCATCTAAAGTTGTGGAACCAGCAATTATTTTTTTTTAAAGAAGAGAAACAAGCAAATCCACTGGTACCTACTTATTCAAAGTGCTTATAATAATTTTTTTTAAATGGTAGAAGGAAGCCAATCAACAGTGAATAATAATGGAATTGAAGAAACAAGAAAGTCAATTGATTCAGCATTATCTTAAAAGTATCTGCAATAATTTTTTTTTGCTTGTTGTTGTTGTTGGTGAGCAAAGAAAAGCAGTCTAAAATTCAAATTCAGGACATTAATAAGAAGTAAAAAGTGGACGGGTAAATATGAACTTTCCTTAACCGATTTTATTCTTTTACTTATTAAAAGTAAACCTTAATTTACTGGTCAAAGCAATTTTCTTTTTTTTGATACAGAAACATTAAAGACTTGTTTATCTATAGTTATTTGCAATATCTCACAACATAGCACAAACATAGTTTAAATCTTTAAACTTAAATTTTTCATTATTTTTTTTTATTTTTTTTTATTATATATTGTAATGTTGAAATGTTTTTTTATTAATTGTTTTCAGATGTTAATGATAATGAGCAACTCATAGATATATGCATTTCTTATGCAATGTTTTTATTTTTATTTTTATCTTGTTGCATATTAAAAATTAATATATGTATTTTATTTTCTTTCGCTATAAGGCCGCAAAAGAAAAAGATATTTTTATATATGTAATTTTTTGGGTATATGATGCTTTTAAAATTATATATGTTAACATTATCAACGCGGGAATGTGTAATCTGGGCATATCCCAAACACATCGATAAATAGGTTATATGATGATTAGTTTAAAATGGTAAATTAAAAGTAGGGCATTCTTTGAATGGAAATGAAATAACATATACAAGCGTCACTCTGAAATTGATTTTATAATATGATTTTTAAGAAAAGCTTAAATAAGCACTTATAGAATATGTATTTTTGTTGCTTTTCATTATGTTGATTTAAGTCAGTTGGTTTGAGATATTACGAAAGATGACAAACCTATATATTAGGTTTATTTGCTTATATTTCACATAAAATTTTATATATTAATAAGCCTTTACTTATTTTAATTTTGTTGATTTGACTTTTAAGAGAAGCAGAATATATATAGTGTATGATAAAAATATAATTCTATATCTTATTTGGTTTCCGAGTAATTATTAAGAATATTTTGTTTTTTTTTTGTCTTAATTCTATCATTTTAATTCAGCACATTGCAGTTATTAAATATTACCATTCGTATATATTGAGCAATCACTTGCATAAGCGTCCGTAAAATAATAGGTAAACTAGAAGGTTGTATATTTAAGTATTTAAGGATTATGCTTGAGAATAACCAAATTTTGATAATTATAGTTCAATATAGAAAGCTAAAATTAAAGTTAAGTCCATGAATTTAGATCATCCTCATCAAATAGGGATATCATGTTATTAGTTAAAAAATGTTTCAAATAATACCATATAAAAAGTTATGATCGCCATCAATCATCATTAATAAATTATAATCATTAAATTTAATGTTAGCGTAATGAATATATTTTAGTAAATAGGGGTTTATAGAAAATCGAACATTGTGTAAAGAGACTCATGATGATCAATCATCATCATTAGTATTATTAAATCCTTAGTAGAAATATGATAATTTTAATAGATGCCTATAGTTTATAAAGATGAATTTATTGTTGTGAGTTTATTGATAAGCCATGGCTGGTATCATCATCACTATTATAATCATTATTATGATATCACTATTATTATCATTATTATTATGATATTATTATCATCATCATCATTATTAGCCTTTATTGTGATAAATAATTTAGTCAAATGGCCATCACCATCAACAATGGTTTTTCACATGCTCATTTGGAAGCCATTAATAGGATTATACTTGTTTGTTCATCAATATACTTGCGAATGAGCTAGCAATGTCTATATAAATCTTTGATCTATGGTATAAACTTTGGTAATATTGAGATCTTGTAATTTTATCAATATAGATAAAATGTAAGAATGTCATTTTTTAAAGTTCAATAGTCATCTAAGTCATGTGTAATAAATATGTACTGAATGAGTTTGAACTCAAGTACACTATAAATAGATATTCTTATCTGGACTGAAAATAATTCTCTAGTGGCGCTCATGGATCAACACATGTACTTAGCTAAACTGAATAAAGAGTGATATCATCCCTTTCCAACTTCATAATATTAGTTTTATAAAATATGTTTTTTATAAGGGGTCATGAATAGCACCCGTGGGTGCATATGACCATGAATGGTCTTATATATTTGGAAAGAAGGTTAGGAAGCGATTCTTTGTTAGAAGAACCTAGTATTGGAGATAAGCATAAGACACTCCAGGAATCTCAAAATGGGTACTTTTATTCAGTTGCTATAGTTAATATTATTTTTATTAGATGACAATGGCCAGTATAGTTTTATTGTTCAGATGACTGCTCCAATATATATATAAATACCAAGAATCTTTAATGCTGATATTTTCAGTGGCCAGTGATTCTATAATTTCTTTATCTATGCTATGATGAATTGATATGGTTACATGGTACAAATTGGATAGGTATATATGTAATAATTGTTAATTTCCTTATCTAAATATTTATTATAGTTACAAATACATATCTTTTATTAATTTAATAATTACAAATACATTTATATTAATTGATAAATATTAGTTACATATATATATATATATATATATATATATATATATATATATATATATATATATATATATATATATATATATATATATATATATATATATATATATATATATATATATATATATTAATGGTTGGTGAATAGACAGATGTCATAGTCCGAATATACATTTGGATACAAAGATCAACTTCAACAGTCAGTTGGTTTGATTAAAATATGTAATCAACTTACGCCAAGTCTAAATATGCTGGTACACCTACTTTCATATTCCAAAGTTGATAGTACCAAATGTAACAGTCCACTCTACCACATATATAGGGAAAAGAGAGCAAGATTGCATCTAATTAATGTCGGGGACCTAGGGTTTTCACGTAGGACGCTAGAGATGACAACAATGAAACACACGACTCATGATTACATCTATCTTTAATAGATATCTTAGTCATTATTTATCAAATCTACAGTAATTATCACTTCATCTAATATCTTTATCCCACTATGCTTTTTTGGAACTGTTGCCTTAGATATTCAAAATCCGGAAGAATCTACATTCAAATCTATCAACAGGGATATAGCTAGCAAACTATTAATAAATAACCAAAATAACTCATCTTATCTATTAGTAAGAAATAACCTTTATTTAACAATTTTCTCTCATGCCTCATCAAATCAATAATGTGTGTGTGTGCAAATATAAAATATTGTTATAGGATTGAATGTAAATGCTGGTTCAACAAAACAATCAGAGACGTCATTACAATTAATAAAACTTCATAATATTTATTTATTTTCCAAAAACAAAATATGTTGAAAATAGGAAACAAATTATCACCCACCCCAAAAAAGTAAAGAAAAAAAACAACATACTTGGTTAGTGGAAATGAATTATTTGGTATATCCCTCTGTACTTATAGCTTTTATGTCTATGATGAGTATCTATCATATTGTTAATTAAACAATTTAAACTATTTACCCTTATTTCCCATGATATACACCCATAATATAGACATCTATATATTGACAATAATAAAAAAAATTATTAATTAAAAGTGAGATTTCTAACTAAATTATAAATTTAAATGCAACTCCAGATGCAGTATGCAAAGTTTTAAGTAATGGAGGCTGACTGATTTAAAATAATCATCTTGTATAATTCGATAATATGTAAAAAATATACTCATAAAACAACACCTGATATAATAGAAATAAAATTATAAAGAATATTAATTTAAAAAGTGTTAATCATTTATTCATTATAAAGATTTTAAAAATACCATTAGCCAAATATTTAATATATACTACAAATAGTTATGCCATGTTGTGGCATTGGTTATTTTAGTGACTTTAAAAGAGACAAAGCTCTTACTTTTTAAGTATTTTGATTGAGCACTCATAGATGAAAATCAAGTATTTTAGCATAAAAAATTACCTAAATTTTATTTAAAACTGAAAGTCTTTCAACCCTCTCCTACTCTCTTGACACTTTCTTACATTGGACTGTTCAATATTGAATTATTATTAGTCTTCCCAAATATAAGACCGAGATAATAAAAAAAATGCAGTTCCATACAAAAGAAAATAAACATAATTTTACAATATTTCATGACTCCGATATGAAACATCAATTTTAGTCCACCCACCTGTTTCACATATCATTGTTTCAATCACCTATCTCTATGCCAGGTTTAAACCCTCTCAGTATATATATATATATATATATATATATATATATATATATATATATATATATATATATATATATGAACAGTAAGTCTGTAATTTAATAGTATATGTATATATTACAGATATGTATTGGATTTTTAAAAAGATTTTTAGTTAAAGAAATATTTTAGTCTAAATTATTTTAGTTAATTTTATGGTTATAGTTACTGAAATCACAATTGTATTTATAACTACGTTTCAGCTGTTGTTAATTCTACATGTATAGTAATAAAATTAGTTTTCTACTAAATATCAAGGCAACCCCTAATTTCTCCCCTCACAGTAACTTTTAAATTTCGTCATGCAATAGTCCTAGGGGGGCATGAACCCGGATTTTATAAATGCAATATTTTGATGAGCTTCGGAGAATTTTAGGGGGGGCACTGGGGGCCCAAACCCGTAGGGGGGGAGGTAGAAAAACAAAATCCCAAACAGTTGTCTTACCCACTAAAATGTTTTTCTAAATAAAGTAAAGGGTTTTTCAACTAGTTTTAGTAATTAAATATATTTTCTAGTTAAATAAATGGGTTTTTCAACTATTAGGAGAGCTTGTAAATAAACAGGTGGCCAGAATTAAATAGTAAGAAAATATCAAATACTTAAAGTCTTGTGGCAAGAGAAAAAGAGTTATATATAAGTGAATTGGATCAGAACCCATGTAAATTTCATCTTTAAAATGATAAGTAAAGTAGGCCATAATTCACTGTTTCTCTTTCCCTTGCCAGAGGAGAGGGAAGAACATTGGTATGATAACACACAATACCATACCTCAGAAAAAGTAAAAGCAGCCTGTGGTAGAGTACCCTCCATCACATATCCAATCATCACCAACAGTGTCAACTTATTATTGTTTTAATTGCCCAGAACTGCAATGAAGATAACTGACCAGTAAATCTTCTCTCAGAGCTTTGTTCATAACCTGTGACTTTAAATTCCTTTAGCTTTTATAAGCTAGCTATTGTTAAAAATGCCTTTACCAACACCTTTCTAAACCCTGCAAAGAAGCCAGTTCAACCTCAATGTTTAAATCTTGTCTGAATGTAAACTATAATGTTTAATTTTCTTTCAAAATGTAAAACTATGATAATCTATTTTAAAGTAAATGTATATTTTTCTGTAGTCTTTTATGCCTATTTCTAATCAATTCAATTTATTCTATAACTTTAATATTTTATATATTATGTGTTTAATATGCCAAATAATCTCAAAACCGTGAGTATCTATAAGTATAATTTTAGCTTTATCGACCCATGAAGATAATTTCAAATCTTCACTATAATAAATCTTAAATAATTGAATTACTTTTTCACTCACAGTTCTGAGACCATATAATGTTTTACTGATTGATTTGTGTACTATCATTCTAATAAATAGTCATTCTCTAGTTAAAATTGTAGTTTGCTTAACTTCTAATTATAAATTATAAATATTTATAACTTGAACATCATAAGAAATAGCCCCAGAGATCACTCTCAAGGTATATTTTAATGTTTTATTCATGACTACTCCCCTCAAATATGTTTATCTCTCCTTAGATTTATATAGGTTAGAAATGCAGGTGATAGTCTTGAACTAGGGTCACTAATTAATTTAGTCCTTAAAAGAGTATATTGTAAAATACCAAATTCTGAGAACTGATTGGGTAGATATGCAAGTAGTGGCAATATCTAATTTTAAGGCACGCTGAGATAAATTTATGTGAGTTTGCATCATATATATGTGATGGGTTGTAGATGAGTCCTTACTAAGTTATGCCATGTACAATTAATATCTATTTGTTTCTTTGCTGAACTATTCTTGTTGAGTTGCAGGTAGAGGTCACACTTATCTACTTAGTTCTGATCAATCACACTCTTTTGAGGACCTAAGCACACATATTTAGTTTATTCAGGTAATTAATGTTATTCGACCTCTCTTTGAACTACTAATGTTCCTATTCATAGCAAGCAGCAGTGGTTGTAAGGCAACTGAGCCTTTCAGGCTTGAGCTTCAGAATATGACCCATGTGTGCCTTCTAGATTATCAATATTTTGATATGTGCCATACAGTATATAAGTCAATGTAGAGAGCCAAACCGTTTTCTCTCCCTTTATATTAAACACTTATCTAGGTGCCAGTGTATTTCCTAATCTAGGATTTAACATACTAAACCTGAATATTTCTGAGCTTGATTATGTGCTTGACTTAATTGGATTATATAGATAGATACCATAGAAGTGCTATTAAGTTAGTATATAACATGGGCTATTATCTAGCTTCATATGATTTAGTGGACTACAAAAGAGTTTTAAAAATTTGGCATATTAATATATGCATTAACTTCAATACTGCACTACACTTTATTGACACTTAAAATGAAACAATATGTAACATTATCTCATTAAGAAGTGTAACTCACATTCTCATTACATAATTCTGTATATTTTAGTTTTACTATTTGTTATGGTTTTATTAAATTACTTAATATTGGTAATATAACCCATCAATCTTTATTGTCCGTAAGTCCATTTTATCCAACTCTAGATTTATTTTGCCATTGCTTATTATCATCTAGTATGTGGGTCAATCCATTAGATTTCACAATCAATCATTGTATTATTAGCGGTTCACTTTGAATCAGTGAGTTTAAAAAAGTATACCTGATTAAATCAGTGTTAAGTTAGTTAATTTATGAGTTTCTTGTTTCACCCGGGTGAGCTGCCAGACTCATGGTTAAATTAAGTGTCTGTGTAATTTTTGAGTAATGTTAATCCATAGGGTATTAGATCATTGAGTAGCTTAGTTTAAAGGACGAATGTTGGCTGGATTCTGAATCCCAGCATCCAGTTCAATCAGCTTTAGAGTTATTTTTCTCTTGTGTTCTAGATTTTTGTTCAGGAGGAACAATATCGTATCGAAGCATGGCATTTTTTTTTTCAGGATCTGGATGCCCAATGGAGGCTCTCGTTGGACAGGTGCATGACCCCGAACCGGTATATGTGGGAAGAAGGAGAGCTTGTGTATAACTTTTTTTCCTGGGTTCTGGCACTGCAACTTAGAGGTTTCAATAGCATACCCACACTCCCTTGATTGATGTATATATGTATGTACTTTGAAAGGAAGTAGTTTTTTCTCGAAATGTATGCATGCTTTTGTTGGCCCTGTGCACCAACATAGGATTTCGTAATGTAATTCGCTCATATACCTTACGTAAAGATTTTCCTGGGGTTCTGGCCCCAAATAAGAATGGAATTTTTTTTCTTCCTCAAATATATATATAGGTTTTTTTTCTTGGGTTCGATAATTATTTTCCCACAGCCTTGAATCGAATATATGCGGAAGGAGGAGATATATGTGTGTAGTTTTTTCTCCTCAGATTCCTGAACACATCAATGTAAGGCTTTGTTAATGGAATGCATGTAGGCAGAGACAATTAGAAGTGAAAGGGATTATACATATATGTCCTAATTTTTTTTTCCAAAAATATGTATATATTTTTTTCTCCGGGTTTTGACATGACAATGTGGGTTTTTGCTATATGTAAACATCCACATACCCTAAGTGATAATTTTGGTCCAAAAAAGGGGGGTTTAAGATATATAAGATCATTTGTATATATATATATATATATATATATATATGTAGTATAATTTTTTTAACTGGTTCTTGGATGTCCAACAGAGGTCCATCAAATTTCATCTCCCACCTCTAAAATATGCACGTATGTGTGTGTGCAACCATTTTTATATATTGACTCCATAATACAAATGAGAATTTTTCTTGCTCAAGGTTTAGCAATTAATTGGGAGTCACTCAATTTGTTTCATACACTGAGTTGGTTCATTTCTTCACACTCTGTGTCAGTAACTATATTTTCCAGCTATTGTTAAATGCGCCCTAAGTTTTTTTATATATCTATGTATGAATACATTAATGCAGTGATAATCATGTAATAATAAACTGTTTTTTTTTGGTTTCACTTTGTGAAATCGTAAATCCCATCAGTCAGTTAAAATTTATTATCAAATAGTATGTGGATATATATTTTTTTCTCCAGACTATATATTATTTTTTTTTGGTTGGCATATGCATGGGAAAAGTTCAAATGATTTTTTCTCCTGTTGGTGCACAGTTGATAAACGCACATATGGTGATTGAGGTGAAATGTGTTATGATTATACATAAAAGTGGGGTCTGATACATTTAAACATTTTTTTAAATATATGATGTACATAATGGTAATTTTACTTGATGACTGATGGCTGGTGCTTGAAAAAAGATTTATATGGCTCTCCTAATAATGTTGTCATCAGGAGTGAGAAAAAGCATAATAATAATAAAGGAAATTCAATATTTTTTTGTAATGTTATAAAGTTAGTTGAGTTGGATAAGGTGAATGAAACAAGTTCGACAAGAGTTGAAAGTTGGATACAGGTAATGAAACAAGTTCCGCACAAGATCAATAAATCCATATTAGTGAATGGGTACTCAAATAAAACTAAAACTGGCATAGCAATAATAATAAACACAATGATAAATCTTTATAAAAAAAATTTTAGTAGTAATGACTGCACTTAATCTGCAGAAAGAAACAGGCACTTGGGGTAATAGTTTATCTTTACTAAATTTTTAATTCATACATTTTATATAGTTTTTATAAATTTCTAGTATAAAATTGTGATTTATGAACCACATATATGTTGGGCAGTGAAAATGTAATAAATGTATATATGTAACATAGTTGGGAAGGAAAGCCCAACTAATGCAATTTAATTAAATTGTTTTTAGCTATATAGTAAGTCAGTAGATGTTGAAATGGAGATGAAGAAGTTAGGAGTAAGTTACAATGGGCTGAGGCTGGTAGAGAAGGGACCATATGGCAAGCCATTTTTTGGGGGAAGAGCAGTGAGAAGCCATAGTGGGTAAAAAGAAATATTTTACAAACTTTTAATCATAATAGAAAAGTAGGGATCAATAGGAACAAAGAGCTGGATCTTAGTAATGAGAAAAAGATGGAAGGATAAGTGAAGAGATTCTGTATATTTTTAAAATCCCTCCATGGTACAGTCTGCAATGTATGCAGAATTTTTAAGCAGCTTTTTACTAACATGCTAGAAAACTCCAAGAGGACATGGAGATAAAGAATTGAAAGAAGTTCGAATAAAGTCAGTGAAAAATGGACAAACTCCAGGAAAGTTTTGAGGTCAGATATGAGGAATTAGGGAAAAACACAGCAAGAAAAGTTTAGAAAGGTTAAAGGCTAGATTGTCTACAGAATTTCAAGATCCAGATTTAGGGACTTCAGGAATAGTAACAGAGGAAGGAGCAGATATATCTGGCCAAGAAAGTGTTGGTTCAAAGATGGAGGAAGGTACAACCTTATAGATCCTAGGGATAGAACAGAGTGAAGTAGGAATGAAAGGCCAAGATGAGTGTAGATAGCTTTGAAGTAGTTGCATAGGGATCTTAAGATTTCCAAAGGGTTAAGCAGACCAGATCATACTGGGTTTGATGGACGAATGAGAGGAAGCGAACGAAATTGTTGAGGAAACCCACAAGTTCCATTGGGGGCTGCAGAGATCCAATGAGATCTTCCAATAAAGCCAGTCAGAAATAGGGAGGAGCTGAAGTGCAGGAGGAAGATCTGATGCAATATTGAAATTAACTCACCATTTGTAGGCCTACCGCCAATACATGTTGGAACAGGCCAACTAAACAGATATCTATATCTGTGGGACCATGGCGAATGAGAATGACAGAGTTAAACTGAACACGGAGGCTCCAACGATGCAAGGGGGCAAGATGTTGGTCTAGGGAGTCTACAAAGCTTGAGATTAGGAATGCCTGAACCATCACTGACCTCCACTTTTCCTGTTACAGCCGAAAAGGAGGATGTGGCAGATGAGACTAACCACGAGTCAACAGACCCTATGGCAGAGAAGGACCAGAAACAAAATCAGAGAGGCTAGGAGTAAGAATACAGGGATATGAGTAGGGGATTTGCTTGGTTGATGTGCCCCATATAGCCTAAGATGAACAAGTCATTGACGATTTGCCCAAGTCCCAGATAAGTCCTGATCTGGTCAGAAGACATTAGTTCCACTGACCTGGTAGTCTGTGATAGAAATTATCTGGATTAGGTAGTCCCACCATTAGATGGGGAGTGTGGCATGACACAGGCTTGAGTGTAGAAGTGATGTGCTAACTCTAGTTGGGAGGGTGGAGACCAGGTGTCTTTAATAGCCATCCAGTAAAGTTTGGGTCATGCCGCTCATCTGTGAAAGACCAACAGTTGGCATTGATGACAAATAAGATAAATCTTGAGAGTAGCACAATTCAGACAAAAGTGTAAGGTTATCAATAAATGGTGGGAAAAAAGAAAGTACCAGATTCCAGCTCCTCCTGACAGGGATGTGTCTGATTTATCTGTGAACCTTGGAGAGCGGAGGAAGCTATTAAGGCGTTATTGCAGAGCTGATTTAGCTATCATTATCCTGAAAGCACTTTCCACCTTGAGAATGTTTCACAAGAAGCCACCAGAAAAGTTCATATACTGGGTTTCTTTTACAGTTGGTTTGCGCTTTGGTGAATGGAGACGACCCACTCAAATCTCCATTGGCAGAAGGTTACAGACATAATGACAAGGGAAAAGATTGATGGTTGCGAAGATCAGGTTCAAATCAAAGACTATGAAAGTGATATCAAGGAGAAAACACTCCTGTATATCTAGGGAAAGAGACAAAAGCATGGATTAAAACATCTAGACCCAGTGATGGGCTCCCTAGAAAGTACACAAGTCTCTCACTCTAAACCAAGGTCCTTTTGAATTAAGGTGAACTGGTGAAGATGTTCACACAGTTGAAGAGCTAAGATGGATGTTATAAGACAAGAAAGTGCTGTAAAGTATATGAGAGTCTTGAAAGATAAGGTGGTGTTGAAAGATAGGATGGCATTGAAACAAACATAACAGGTACCTGGATCGAACCCCTACTTTTTTCCTTGTAAATTTAAATAACCAACCCTGGAGGTTTACTACATATAATTGCTTTTGTATATATTTTATCACTTTTCTTTTTATAAATTCTGTATTTTTATAATTAGTTTAGGTAGTGAATGTTCTTTTTTATATTCTTATATAGTTGTTTTATGGGATATGACATGAAAGTATGTTAGCTAAGCAGCATAGGATATGTTAATATATGTTAAGACAGGTGTAAAACCTAAAACCAGTTATTTATATGAATACCAAGATTGATCATTGTATATAATCTAAAATTAAGTAAAGCATTTTTTTATTTTTTTTTAAAAGGTAAGTTTGGATATAGTGAAAGAGTCAGTTTTGTCCACCCATATGTTTCATGTATTTTTACTTCCATACGCATCTCTATGCCAGGTTTAAACCCTCTCAGGTATATATGTATATATATATATATATATATATTGTAAATATCGATAAGTCTATCTATATTTTAAAAATTGTCATTTGTTATTAAAAAAAAAATCTCTTTGAGTTGATGTTTACATATGAAGTATTATTATTGTTTATGTTTATTAGGTATAGTTATTGTTTGAAGTTATTATTTTATTTATATGTTGATATGTCATCTATATGAATATTTAATTATTATAAATAGATAAAGACATATAAATTGAAGATTATATAAAAAAATTATTTTATTTTGCAGTGATTATTGTAAAAAATGCAACATTATTATTAATGTATATTTTTAAAGCCGTCAAATAAATTTTCAATTGAATGTTTTATATATATATATATATGCTGGATATATATTTTTTTAATGTTAATTGTTTTAAAAGAAAACATGTGTAACAGGGCTTTCAAAACAGCATTTGTTATGCCAGAACAACAACAACAACAATAAAAAGAGGCCATTATTATTATTATTAAGATAGTGATAAAACCAACTAAAGCGATAATATTTTGCTGTACTTTGTTTCTTTGAAATTACCATTCTTCAGAATATTGGAATAAGATATTTCTCTATGGTGAATTAAATTATGACAGGCTAATCGAGATATAGTTGTAGCCAAGAGGGCCGCACCATTACTTTCATTTATTTTAAGGCAATTTAAAATGAAACAACTCAAGAAAAATTCAATATATGTATTTCATCGCGTTTGGAGCCGAATTTGATATAGCTATCTGAATCTATAATGGTCAATCTAATAATAATCTGGAGGTAACTAAAATTAATATATTGGATTCAACATTTCAATTTATTTATTTATTTTTCAAGGAAAGAAATTTTTTAAGGTTAAAATATACATACATCCAAGAATTGACAATTTTCTCTAACGTAATAGTTTCTTACACCTTCGATAGAATGCATTCTAATAGTAAACGGATAAAGAAATAATCCATGGAATAACTTGACCCTTTGAGGAAAACTAACTAAGTGAACTTCTGAAAAGGTAGTTACTAATTTTATATGTATAAATGATATATAAATATATTTTTGAGATCGATATTTTTGTTTATTTTTATTTTTCATTATAAAAATATAACGTTTTATAAATAGTCAATTCAAGCATCTTGTTTTCTAAGCAGCATAAACGTTTAACAGGTGTTAAAATTCAATACTTAAGTAATTTAAAATCTTAAAGTATGGCTTATAGGTTTGGTTGTATATGAATTGTTATATATATTTTAATAAGTAAATTTATATTCGTAAATTTTTTTTTATTATAAAATTTTTATCCTTAATTTATTTATTTTCATTTTTTTTTTTTTTTAAACTTCATATAATAATTCTTATGCATGCCAATACATATAATTATATGTATTTGCTGTATGTAATATTTTTTTTATTATTTTAAATATCTGAAAAGTATAAGTATGGATTTGTATTTATATTCATATCTACTTGTTAAGCATAGATATGTCTTTATATATTTAATATATATACTTATTGCAAGTATATATGTATGTTTATTATTTGGGTTTGTATTTAAAACATTGATATTACCTAAAATTAAACCTTAATATATAATAATAAAGGATGTACTATTTGTTTTATAAGTAATGCTCTTGTAATTTTTTTGAAAGAGCGGTAATATATTATTTTTATTTTTCTTTTAATGCTAGGAGTCATTACGAAATTAATTGAATTCACAATTTATTTATATATAACCGGGGGATAATTTTGTCTTCTTCAATTTAAATGGAATGCAGCACGTTCCATTACATTTAGCACAACTTGTAGGGCTCGAAATAAGTTAATTAGGGCTTGAAATACCCCACATACCTGAGAGATGTGTATATATATATATATATATGTATATATATATTTATGTGAGATATATAGTTTAAAGAAAGGGAAGCATTTTTGTGTGTTTAATTTTTTTTATATAAATGGAAATATTTTGGCCTTATGTTTGGATGGTGATGGTTACTGTTATTGTATTTTTTTAATGATGAAAGATAAATATAGTCATGAAGCAGTTTAATTTCAATTTAAAAATTATATTGATGGTGTTAAATTATAGCATAATAATTTCGTCCATATTTGGAAAGTTTATGTTGTAGAAAATCTATAATTTTGAAGGTTGGATTGGATATTTGATTGTTGGAGTTTGGTTGGTTCTAGTTGCAAGTATTGATGTTGGATGGGGAATTTTGTCATTATCTTGAGGATGTGATGCATTCATGTCACTTGTGATTGATTGATCTCATTTATTGCTCCAACTCCAAATTTTGATGTTTATTATTATTTATCATGAAGCAGTTAACAGTAGTCCTGCCATGATTTTACCTCTAAAACTCCAGAGAGAGTAAGGTATAATTATTTTGATATATGTATAATATTTGCCTCTAAGTCTCCTAAGGATGAGCAAGGAAATATTTTATAAATAATAGCCCTAAGACTTGGATGTGGGGGCAGTGTAATAGTGTTTTCAGAAAATTATTATGGGTTGTAGTAGCTTTGGATAGAATGAAATGTGATAATCATTTAATGTTCATGAAACATTGTGTGCTTTAGGAGTAATGATTGAATTCTTTTATCTATATCAAAGTTGTGAAGTGCTAATCAATCTTTTGGCTGTCAGTATCTGTCGGATCTTTGGAGGAATAGATAAGTATATAACTTAAATATATAACACCAAACTTAAGGGCTTGGTTAATTGATTATTGTTGGTAACAAATAATCTATTACATTGATTATCAATTAGGGTTTGAAAACAAGCATATCAATGTTATATTTTCCATTATAAGTGACTTTTAAACATGAAGTTCAATTAGTGAATGTTTGTTGATAATAAATTGCATTAGTACAATTTTAGTAAAATAGTGTTTCGGGCACAAAAGTAAATAATTAGTGAAGTTAATTTTTTTTTATGTATATAAAATATTATTAAGTTTTAAGGTCCAGAAAATTTATAGGTATCAATTTAGGCATTTTATTTTAACTACCATTATTTTGAGTGGAAAGTAGTCCACATATTATTGAATTGGTGGTTTTCAAGGCATGTGAACATTTATTTATATTTAACGATAATAAATATTCTACACTTATACAATATTAAAATGTGGGAATTTCATATCAAATTCAATATAACCTTGAAATATTTAAAATACAACTAAATGTTCACATGCCTTGAAAACCACCAATTCAATAATATAGTGAGACTACTTTCTCATTCAAAATAATGGTAGTTAAATATAAAATGCTTAAATTGATGCTTATAAATTTTCTGGACCTTAAAACTTAATAACATTTTATATACAAAAAAAAAATTAACTTCACTAATTATTTACTTTTGTGCCCGAAACACTATTTTACTAAAATTGTACTAATGCAATTTATTATCAACAAACATTCACTAATTGAACTTCATGTTTAAAAGTCACTTATAATAGAAAATATAACATTAATATACTTGTTTTCAAACCCTAATTGATAATCAATGTAATAGATTATTTGTTACAAACAATAATCAATTAATCAAGCCCTTAAGTTTGGTGTTATATATTTAAGTTATATACTTATCTATTCCTCCAAAGATCCGACAGATACTGACAGCCAAAAGATTGATTAGCACTTCACAACTTTGATATAGATAAAAGAATTCAATCATTACTCCTAAAGCATACAATGTTTCATGAACACTTAGATGACTATCACATTTCATTTTATCCAAGCTACTACAACCCATAATAATTTTCTGAAAACACTATTACACTGCCCTCTTTATATCCAAGTCTTAGGGGCTATTATTTATAAAATATTTCCTTGCTCATCCTTAGGAGACTTAGAGGCAAATATTATACATATATCAAAATAATTATACCTTACTCTCTCTGGAGTCTTAAAGGTAAAATCATGGCAGGACTACTGTTAACTGCTTCATGATAAATAATAATAAACATCAAAATTTGGGTTGGAGCAATAAATGATATCAATCAATCACAAGTGACATGAATGCATCACATCCTCAAGATAATGACAAAAATTCCCCATCCAACATCAATACTTGCAACAGAACCAACCAAACTCCAACAATCAAATATCCAATCCAACCTTCAAAATTATAGATTTTCTACAACATAAACTTTCCAAATATGGACGAAATTATTATGCTATAATTTAACACCATCAATATAATTTTTAAATTGAAATTAAACTGCTTCATGACTATATTTATCTTTCATCATTAAAAAAATACAATAACAGTAACAATCACCATCTAAACATAAGGCCAAAATATTTCCATTTATATAAAAAAAATTAAACACACAAAAATGCTTCCATTTCTTTAAACTATATATCTCACATAAATATATATATATATATATATATATATATATACTACACATCTCTCAGGTATGTGGGGTATTTCAAGCCCTAATTAGCTTATTTCGAGCCCTAGTTGTTGCGCCAAATGTAATGGAACGTACTTGCTGCATTCCATTTAAATTGAAGAAAGACAAAATTATCCCGGTTATATATAAATAAATTGTGAATTCAATTAATTTCGTAATGACTCTAGCATTAAAAGAAAAATAAGAATAATATATTACCGCTCTTTCAAAAAAATTACAAAGACGTTACTTATAAAACAAATAGTACATCCTTTATTATTATATATTAAGGTTTAATTTTAGGTAATATCAATGTTTTAAATACAAACCCAAATAATAAACATACATATATACTTGCAATAAGTATATATATTAAATATATAAAGACATATCTATGCTTAACAAGTAGATATGAATATAAATACAAATCCATACTTATACTTTTCAGATATTTAAAATAATAAAAAAAAAATATTACATACAGCAAATACATATAATTATATGTATTGGCATGCATAAGAATTATTATACGAAGTTTAAAAAAAAAAAAAAAAAATGAAAATAAATAAATTAAGGATAAAAATTTTATAATAAAAAAAAAAATTTACGAATATAAATTTACTTATTAAAATATATATAACAATTCATATACAACCAAACCTATAAGCCATACTTTAAGATTTTAAATTACTTAAGTATTAATTTTAACACCTGTTAAACGTTTATTGCTGTTAGAAAACAAGATGCTTGAATTGACTATTTATAAAACGTTATATTTTTATAATGAAAAATAAAAATAAACAAAAATATCGATCTCAAAAATATATTTATATATCATTTATACATATAAAATTATTAACTACCTTTTCAAAGTTCACTTAGTTAGTTTTCCTTCAAAGGTCAATTTATTCCATGGATTATTTCTTTATCCGTTTACTATTAGAATGCATTCTATCGAAGGTGAAGAAACTATTACGTTAGAGAAAATTGTCAATTCTTGGATGTATGTATATTTTATCCTTTTAAAATTTCTTTCCTTGAAAAATAAATAAATAAATTGAAATGTTGAATCCAATATATTAATTTTAGTTACCTCCAGATTATTATTAGATTGACCATTATAGATTCCAGATAGCTATATCAAATTTCGGCTCCAGACGCGATGAAATACATATATTGAAATTTTCTTAGTTGTTTCATTTTAAATTGCCTTGGAATAAATGAAAGTAATGGTGCAGCCTCTTGGCTGCAATATATCTCGATTAGCCTGTCATAATTTATGTATTTACCATAGAAATCTATCTTATTCCAATATTCTGAAGAATGGTAATTTCAAAGAAACAAAGTACAACAAAATTTTATCCTTTAGTTGGTTTTATCACTATCTTAATAATAATAATAATGGCCTCTTTTTATTGTTGTTGTTGTTGTTCCACGCGCCAGCAAATGCTGTTTTGAAAACCCTTGTTATACATGTTTTCTTTTAAAACAATTAACATTAAAAAATATATATATCCAGCATATATATATATATATAAAACATTCAATTGAAAATTTATTTGACAGCTTTAAAAATATACATAATAATAATATTGCATTTTTTTTTAATAATCACTGCAAATAAAATAATTTTTTTATATAATCTTCAATTTATATGTCTTTATCTATTTATAATAATTAAATATTCATAACGATGTACTATCAACATATAAATAAAATAATAACTTCAAACAATAACTATACCTAATAAACATAAACAATAATAATACTTCATATGTAAACATCAACTCAAAGAGATTTTTTTTTTTAATAACAAATGACAATTTTTAAAATATAGATAGACTTATCGATATTTACAATATATATATATATATATATATATATATACTCTGAGAGGGTTTAAACCTGGCATAGAGATGCGTATGGGAGTAAAATACATGAAACATGTGGGTGGATAAAACTGACTCTTTCATATCTCCAAACTTACTTTAAAAAAAATAAAAAAATGCCTTTACTTAATTTTAGATTATATACAATGATCAATCTTGGTATTCATATAAATAACTGGTTTTAAGTTTTACTCCTGTCTTAACATATATTAACATATCCTATGCTTTGCTTAGCTAATACTTTCATGTCATATCCCATAAACAACTTATATAAGAATATAAAAAAAACATTCTTACCTAAACTAATTATAAAATACAAATTTATAAAAGAAAAGTGATAAAATATATATAAAAGCAATTATATGTTAGTAAACCTCCAGGGTTGGTTATTTAAATTTACAAGGAAAAAAGTAGGGGTTCGATCCAGGTACCTGTTATGTTTGTTTCAATGCCACTCCTACCTGACCATCATGTTTGTTTCAATGCCATCCTATCTTTCAACACCACCTTATCTTTCAAGACTCTCATATCTTTCAACACTTTCTTATCTCTCAACACCATCTTATCTTTCAACATGTATGAATTACTTCCTTAGTTTCCCTTAATTCAAAAAGGACCTTGGTTTAGAGTGAAAAACTTTGTGTACTTTCTAGGGAGCCCATCACTAGGTCTAGATGTTTTAATCCATGCTTTGTCTCTTTCCCTAGATATATAGGAGTGTTTTCTCCTTGATATCACTTTCATAGTCTTTGATTTGAACCTGATCTTCGCAACCATCAATCTTTTCCTTTGTCATTATGTCTGTAACCTTCTGCCAATGGAGATTTGAATAAGGGTCTCCATTCACCAAAGCACAAACACTGTAAAAGAAACCCAGTATATGAACTTTCTGGTGGCTTCTTGTGAAACATTCTCAAGATGGAAAGTGCTTTCAGGATATTGATATGTAAATCAGCTCTGCAATATTGCCTAATAGCTTCCTCAGCTCTCCAAGGTTCACAGTAAATCAGACACATCCCTAGTTCAGGAGGAGCTACAATCTGATACTTTTCTTTTTTCCCACCATTGTTATTGATAACCTTACACTTTTGTCTGAATTGTATACTCTCAAGATTTATCTTATTTGTCATCAATGCCAACTGTTGGTCTTTCACAGATGAGCGGCATGACCCAAACTTTACTGGATGTCTATTAAAGACACCTGGGACTCCACCCTCCCAACTAGAGTAGCACATCCTTCTACACTCAAGCCTCTGTAATGCCACACTCCATCTGATGGTGGGACTGCTGTCCAGATAATTTTTATCACAGACTTCCAGGTCAGTGGAACTAATGTCTTCTGACCAGATCAGGACTTGTCTGGACTTAGTGATTCATAATGACTGATTCATCTTAGATGTATGGGGCACTTCAACCAACAAATCCCCTACTCATATCCCTGTATTCTTATAGCTAGCCTCTGATTTTGTTTCTTCCTTCTCTGCCATAGGTTCTATTGACACGTGGTTAGTCTCATCTGCCACATCCTCCTTTTCAGCTGTAGCAGGAAAAATTGGAGGTTCAGTGATGGTTTCAGGCATTCTAATCTCAAGAATTGTAGACTCCCCAGACCCAACATCTTTACACTTGCATCATTGGACCTCCATGTTCAGTTTCAACTCTGTCATTCTCATTAACCATGGTCCCCACAGATATAGATATCTGTTTGATTGGCTGTTCAACATGGTATTGGCAGGTTGGCCTACAAATGGTAGTTATTTCAATATGCATCAGGTCTTCCTCCTGCACTTTCAGCTCCTCCCTATTTCTGACTGGCTTTATTGGAAGATCTCATTGGATCTCTGCAGCCCCCAATGGAACTTGTTGGGTTTCCTCAACAATTTCTTTCGCTTCCTCACAGTCGTCCACCAAACCCAGTATAATCTGGTCTGCTTAACCCTTTGGAAATCTTAAGAGCCCTATGCCCTCTACTTCAAAACTATCTACCTCATCTTGGCCTTTCATTTTTACTTCACTCTGTTCTATCCCTAGGATCTATAAGGTTGTACCTTCCTCCATCTTTGAACCAACAACTTTCTTGGCCAGATATATCTGCTCCTTCCTCTGTTCTATTCCTGAAGTCCCTAAATCTGGATCTTGGAAATTCTGTAGGCAATCTGCCTTTAACCTTTCTAAACTTTCTTGCTGTGTTTTTCCTAATTCCTCATATCTGACCTCAAAACATTTCCTGGAGTTTTGTCATTTTCCGCTGACTTTATTCGAACCTCGTTTCAATTCTTGTCTCCATGTCCTCTTGGAGTTTTTCTAGCATGTTAGTAAAAGCTGCAAAAATTCTGCATACATTGCAGACTGTACCATGGAGGGATTTTAAAAATATACAGGGCTCTTCACTTATCCTTCCATCTTTTTCTCCGTACCAAGATCCATTCTTTTGTTCCTATTGATCCCTACTTTTCTATTATGATTAAAAGTTTGTAAAATATTTCACCACTATGGCTTCTCACTGCTCTTCCCCCCAAAAATGGCTTGCCATATGGTCCCTTTCTCTACCAGCCTCAGCCCATTGTAACTTACTCCTAACTTCTTCTATCTCCATTTCAACATGTACTGACATACTTATAGCTTAAAACAATTTAATTAAATTACATTAGTTGAACTTTCCTTCCCAATATGTTACATATATACATTTATTACATTTTCCTGCCCAACATATATGTGGTTCATAAATCACAATTTTATACTAGAAATTTATAAAAACTATATAAAATGTATGAATTAAAATTTAGTAAAATAAACTATTACCCCAAAGTGCCTGTTTCTTTCTCAGATTAAGTGCAGTCATTACTACTAAAAAAATTTTTTATAAAGATTTATCATTGTGTTTATTATTATTGCTATGCCAGTTTTAGTTTTATTTGAGTACCCATTCACTAATATAGTTTATTGATCTTGTCGAACTTGTTTCATTACCTGTATCCAACTCAACTCTTGTCGAACTTGTTTCATTACCTGTATCCAACTCAACTCTTTATAACATTACAAAAAATATTGAATTTCCTTTATTATTATTATGCTTTTTCTCACTCCTGATGACAACATTATTAGGAGAGCCATATAGTCTTTTCAAGCACCAGCCATCAGTCATCAAGTAAAATTACCATTATGTACATCATATATTTAAAAAAAAATGTTTAAATGTTTATCAGACCACTTTTATGTATAATCATAACACATTTCACCTCAATCACCATATGTGCATTTATCAACTGTGCACCAGCAGGAGAAAAAAAATCATTTGAACTTTTCCAGTATATGCCAACCAAAAAAAAAAAAAATACATATATATAGTCTGGGAGAAAAAAAAATATATCCACATACTATTTGGTAATTTTAACCTATGACTGATGGGATTTACGATTTCACAAAAGTGAAACCAAAAAAAAAAAAAAACAGTTTATTATTACATGATTTATCCTGCATTAATATATTATACATAGATATATAAAAAAAGTTAGGGCACATTTAACAGAAGCTGGAAAATATAGTTACTGACACAGAGTGTGAAGAAATGAACCAACTCAGTGTATGAAACAAATTGATGTATTTCCCAATTAATTATTCAAACCTGAGCAAGAAAAAATTCTATTTGTATTATGGAGTCAATATATAAAATAGTTTTACACACACATACATGCATATTTAGGGTGTGGAATAAATTGATGGACCTCATGTTTGGACATCCAGAACCCAGTTAAAAAAATTATACTACATATATATATATATATATATATATATATATATATAAATCTTTATATATCTTATAACCCCCCCCCTTTTTTTTGGACCAAAATTATCACTTAGGGTATGTGGATGTTTACATTATCAAAAACCCACATTGTCATGTCAAAACCCGGAGAAAAAAAATATATACATATTTTTGAGAAAAAAAAATTAGGACATATATATATATATCCCTTTCCCTTCTTTTGTCTCTGCCCACATGCATTCAATTAACAAAACCTCACATTGATGTGTTCAGAATCTGAGAGAAAAAAAATTCTACATACATATATCTCCTCCTTCCACATATATTCGATTCAAGGCTGTGGAAAATAATTATCGAACCCAGAAAAAAAACTAATATATATATTTTGAGGAAGAAAAAAAATTTTATTCTTATTTGGGGCCAGAACCCGGAAAAAAATCTTTAGTAAGGGTATATGAGTGATTATATTATCGAAATCCTATGTTGTTGCACCAGAACCCAGCAAAAAAAAAATATACATACATTTTGAGAAAAAAACTATTTTTCCTTTCAAAACACACACATATATACATCAATCAAAGGGAGTGTGGGTATGCTATTCGAAGCCTCTAAGTTGCAGTGCCAGAACCCAGGAAAAAAAGTTATACACACAGCTCTCTCTTCTTCCCACATATATTCGGTTCAGGGTCATGCACAATAATTAACGAAGCCTCACATTTGGGCATCCAGATCCTGAAAAAAAAAACTATGTAACGGTAAGATATTGTTCCTCCATGTAACAAAATCTAGAGCACAGGAAAAATACCCTAAAGCTGATTGAATCTGGATGCTGGGATTCAGAATCCAGCCAACATTCAATCCTTTCATCTCTGCTCAATGATCTAATACCCTATGGATAACATTTCTCAAATTACACAGACACTTAATTTAACCATGGTCTGGCAGTCACCCGGGGTGGAACAAGAAACTCATAAATTAACTAACTTAACACTGATTTAATCAGGTGTACACAAATATGACTAAGTGAACCGCTAATATATCAATGATTGATTGTGAAATCTAATAGAATGACCCACATATAGATATAATGATGTATGTGCAAATAAATCTAGAGTTGGATAAAATGAACTTACGGACAATAAAGATATGAAAATGAGTTATATTTTTCAATATTATTAATTTAATAAAACCATAACAAATAGTAAAACTAAAATATACAGAATTATGTAATGAGAATGTGAGAGATTACACTCGCAATGAGATTAATGTTACATATTGTTTCATTTTAAGTGTTCAATAAAGTGTAGTGCAGTATTGAAGTTTATGCATATATTAATATGCCAAATTTTTAACTCTTTTGTAGTCCACTAAATCATATGGAGCTTAATAGCCCATGTTATATACCTAACTTAATAGCACTTCTATGGTGTCTATCTATATATCTAGTTAAGTCAAGCACATAATCAAGCTCAGAGATATTCAGGTTAGTGTGTTAATCTAGATTAGGAAATACACTGGCACTAGATAAGTGTTTAATATAAAGGGAGAGAAAACTGGTTTATTATACATTTACTTATATACTGTATGGCACATATTAAAATATTGATAATCTAGAAGGCACACATGGGTCATTATTCATGGGCTTCAGCCTGAAAGGCTCAGTTGCCTTACAACCACTCAACTTGCTATGAATAGGAACATTAGTAGTTCAGGGAGTCAGATAAGCATTAATTATGAATAAACTAAATCTGTGTGCCCAAGTTCTAAAAGAGTGTGATTTATCCGAACTAAGTAGATAAGTGTGACCTCTGCCAGCAACTCACCAAGAATAATTCAGCAAGCAGATAATTGTACATGGCATACTTAGTAAGGACACATCTGCAACTTATACATATATATAATGCAAATACATAAATTTATCTCAGCGTGCCTTAAAATTAGATATTGCCTACTTGCATATCTATACAATCCAGTTCTCAAATTTAGTATTTTAAATATACTCTTTAAGGACTAAATTAATTAGTGACCTAGTTTAAGACTATCACCTGCATTTCTAACCTATATAAATCTAAGGAGGATAAAGCATATTTGAGGGGGTAATTATGAATAAAACATTAAAATATACCTTGAGAATATCTCTGGGGCTATTTCTTATAATGTACAAGTTATAAATATTTATAATTTATAATTAGAGTTAAGCAAACTACAATTTTAATTAGAGAATGACTGTTTATTAGAATATTAATGCACAAAATCAATCAGTAAAACATGATATGGTCTCAGAACAGTGAGTGAGAAAAATAATTCAATTATTTAAGATTTATTATAGTGAAGATTTGAAATTATCTTCATAGATCGATAAGCTAAAATTATACTTATAAATACTCACGGTTTTGAGTTATTTGGCATATTAAACACATAATATTAAAATGATAAAATTATAGAATAAATTGAATTGATTAGAAATAGGCATAAAAGACCACAGAAAATTATACATTTACTTTAAAATAGATTATCATAGTTTTACATTTTGAAAGAGAATTTAACATTATAAGTTTTACATTCAGACAAGATTTAAACATTGGAGTTTAACAGCTTTCTTTGCAGGTTTTAGAAAAGGTGTTTGGTAAAGGCAGTTTTAGCAAATAGCTAGCTTTAAAATAAAGAATTTAAAGTCACAGTTTATGAACAAAGCTCTGAGAGAAGATTTACTGGTCAGTTATCTTCATTGCAGTTCTGGGCACTTAAGACAATAATAAGTTGACACTGTTGGTGATGATTAGATATTAATGGAGAATTTTCTACCACAGGCTGCTTTGCTTTGCTGAGGTATGGTATTGTGTGTTATCAGACCAATGTTCTTCCCTCTCTGGCAAGGGCAAGAGGCAGTGAATTATGGCCTACTTTACCCCATCATTTTAAAGATGAAATTTACATGGGTTCTGTTTCCAATTCACTTATATATAACTCTTTTTTTCTGGCCACAAAACTTTAAGTATTTGTATTTTCTTAATTATGGCCACCTGTTTATTTTTACAAGCTCACCTGTAGTTGAAAAACCCATTTATTTATTTTAGAAAATATATTTAATTACTAAAACTAGTTGAAAAACCCTTTACTTTATTTTAGAAAAACATTTTTAATTAAGACAACTGATTTAGATTTTGTTTTTCTACCTCCCCCCCCCCTGCAGTTTATTGTGACAATGCTATAAAATTCTGTGAAGCTCATCAAAATATTGCATTTATAAAATCAAGTTCATGCTATTTTAGGACTATTGCATGATGAAATTTAAAAGTTATTTACAAGGAGAATTAAAAGTTGCTTTGATAATTAGTAGAAAAGTAATTTTATTACTATACATGTAGAATAACAACAACGGAAATCGTAGTTATATACAATTGTGATTTCAGTAATATAACCATAAAATTGACTAAATAATTTAGACTAAAATATTTCTTTAACTAAAAATCTTTTAAAATCAATACATATCTGTAATATATACATATACTATTAAATTACAGACTTACTGTTCATATATATATATATATATATATGCCATATATATATATATATATATATATATATATATATATATATGAGAGGGTTTAAACCTGGCATAGAGATAGGTGTGGGAGTATAATATGTGAAACAGGTGGGTGGATAAAATTGATGTTTCATTATCAATTCATGAAATATTGTAAAATTATGTTTATTTTCTTTTGTATAGAACTGCATTTTTTTTTATTATCTCAGTCTTATATTTGGGAAGTACTAATAATAATTCAATATTGAACAGTCCAATGTAAGAAAGTGTCAAGAGAGTAGGAGAGGGTTGAAAAGACTTTTGGTTTTTAATAAAATTTAGGTAATTTTTTTTTGCTAAAATACTTGATTTTCATCTATGAGTGCTCAATCAGAATACTTAAAAAGTAAGAGCTTTTTGTCTCTTTTAAAGTCACTAAAATAACCAATGCCACAACATGGCATGACTATTTGTAGTATATATTAAATATTTGGCTAATGGTATTTTTAAAATCTTTATAATGAATAAATGATTAACACTTTTAAATTAATATTCTTTATAATTTTCTTTTCTATTATATCAGGTGTTGTTTTATTATTATATTTTTTACATGTTATCTAATTATTCAAGGTGATTATTTTAAATCAGTCAACTTCCATACTTAAAACTGCATATTGCATCTGGAGTTGCATTTAAATTTTTAATTTAGTTAGAAATCTCACTTTTAATTAATGATTTTTTTTTATTATTGTCAATATATAGATGTCTATATTATGGGTGTCTATCATGGGAAATAAGGGTAAATAGTTTAAATTGTTTAATTAACAATATGATAGATACTCATCATAGACATAAAAGCTATAAGTACAGAGGGATATATCCAAATAATTTATTTCCACTTGTAAGTATGTTGTTTTTTTTTAACTTTTCTTTTCTACATTGAGTGATAATTTGTTTCATGTTTTCAATATATTTTGTTTTTGGTAAATAAATATTATGAAGTTTTGTTAATTGATGACGTCTCTGTTGTTTTGTTGAACCAGCATTTACATTCAATCCTATAACCAATATTTTACACATGCACACACACACATTATTGTTTGATGAGCATGAGAGAAAATTGTTAAATAAAGGTTATTTCTTACTAATAGATAAGATGAGTTATTTTGGTTGTTTATTAATAGTTTGCATAGCTACATCCCTGTTAATAGATTTGAATGTGAATTCTTCCGGATTTTGAATATCTAAGGCAACAGTTCCAAAAAAGCATAGTGAGATAAGATATTAGATGAAGTGATAATTACATGTAGATTTGATAAATAATGCTTAAGATAATCTATTAAAGATAGATGTAATCATGAGTCATGTGTTTCATTGTGTCATCTCTAGCATCCTACATGAAAACCCTAGGTCTGACAGTAATTAGATGCAATCTTGCTCTCTTTTCCCTATATATGTGGATAGAGTGGACTGTTACATTTGGTGCTATCAACTTTGGAATATGAAAGATAGGTGTACCAGCATATTTAGACTTGGCGTAAGTTGATTACACATTTTAATCAAACCAACTGATTGTTGAAGTTGATCTATGTATCCAAATGTATATTCGGACTATGACATCTGTCTATTCACCAACCATTAATATATATATATATATATATATATATATATATATATATATATTATATATTTAATATAATATATATATATATATATATATATATATATATATATATATATATATATATTGTAACAATATTTATCAATTAATATAAATATGTATTTGTAATTATTAAATTAATATAAAAGATATGTATTTGTAACTATAATAAATATTTAGATAGGGGAAATTATTAATTATTACATATATGCCTATCCAATTTGTACCATGTAACCATATCAATTCATCATAGCATAGATAAAGAAATTATAGAATCACTGTGCCACTTGAAAATATCAGCATTAAAGATTCTTGGTATTTATATATATATTGGGGCAGTCATCTGAACAATAAAACATACTGGCCATTGTCATCTAATAAAAATAATATTAACTATAGCAACTGAATAAAAGTACCCACTGTGAGATTCCTGGAGTGTCTTATGCTTATCTCCAATACTAGGTTCTTCTAACAAAGAATCCTTCCTATCCTTCTTTCCAAATATATAAGACCATTCATGGTCATATGCACACACGGGTGCTATTCATGACAACTTATAAAAAATATATTTTATAAAACTAATATTATGAAGTTGGAAAGGGATGATATCACTCTTTATTCAGTTTAGCTAAGTACATGTGTTTATCCATGAGCGCCACTAGATTGTTTTCAATCCAGATAAGTATCTATTTATAGTGTACTTGAGTTCAAACTCATTCAGTACATATTTATTACACATGACTTGGATGACTATTGAACAAAAATGACATTCTTACATTTTATCTATATTGATAAAATTACAAGATCCCAATATTACCAAAGTTTATACTATAGATCAAAGATTTATATAGACATTGCTAGCTCATTAGCGTATATTGATGAACAGACATGTATAATCCTATTAATGGCTTCCAAACAAGCATGTGAAGACCATTATTGATATTGATGGCCATTTAACTAAATTATTTATCACAATAAAGGTAATAATGATGATGATGATAATAATATCATAATAATGATAATAATAGTGATATCATAATAATGATTATAATAGTGATGATGATACCAGCCATGGCTTATCAATAAACTCACAACAATAAATTCATCTTTATAAACTTATAGGCATCTATTAAAATTATCATATTTCATACTGGGATTTAATAATACTAATGGTGATGATTGATCATCATGAATCTCTTTGCATAATATTCAATTTTCTATAAACCCCTATTTACTAAAATATATTCATTACGCTAAACATTAAATTTAATGATTATAATTTATTAATGATGATTGATGGCGATCATAACTTTTATATAGTATTATTTGAAACATTTTTTAACTAATAACATGATATCCATATTTGATGAGGATGATCTAAATTCATGGACACAACACAATTTTAGCTTTCTATATTGAACTATAATTATCAAAATTTGGTTATTCTCAAGCATAATCCTTAAATACTTAAATATCAACCTTCTAGTTTACCTATTATTTTGCGGACGCTTAATATTTGCAAGTGATTGCTCAATATATACGAATGGTAATATTTAATAACTGCAAGCAATGATGCTGAATTAAAATGATAGAATTAAGACAAAAAAAAAAACAAAATATTCTTAATAATTACTCGGAAACCAATTAAGATATATAATTATATTTTATTAACACTACTACTCTTTCTTTTCTTCTTTAAAGTCAAATCGACAATTAAATAAATGGCTTATTAATATAAAATTTTATGTAAGTATAAGCAAATAAACTTAATATATAGGTTTGTCATCTTTCGTGATATCTCAAAATAAGCTGACTTAAATCAATATTAGAAAAACAAAAAATACATATTCTATAAATGCTTATTTAAGACTTTTCTTACTCATCATATTATAAAATAAATTTCAGGTGAAACTTGTATATGTTATTTCATTTCCATTCAAATGTAATGCCCTACTTTTTAATTTACCATTTTAAACTAATCATATATAACCTATTCTTTGATGTGTTTGGGTAAGCCGTTACACATTCACGCATTCGGTAATGTTAACATATATGTTTAAAATGTATACCCAAAAATTACATATATAAAAATATCTTTTTTCTTTTGCAACCTTATAGCGAAAGAAAATAAAATACATATATTAATTTTTAATATGCAACAAGATAAAATAAAAATAAAAACATTATAAATGCATATATCTATAGGTTGCTCATTATCATTAACATCTGAAGAACAATTAAAAAAAAAACATTTCAACATTACAATATATAATAAAAAAAATAAAAAAAAATAATGAAAAATTTAAGTTTAAAGATTTAAACTATGTTTGTGCTATGTTGTGAGATATTGCAAATAACTATAGATAAACAAGTCTTTAATGTTTCTGTATCAAAAAAGAAAATTGCTTTGACCAGTAAATTAAGGTTTACTTTTAATAAGTAAAAGAATAAAATCGGTTAAAGAAAGTTCATATTTACCCGTCTACTTTTTACTTCTTATTAATGTCCTGAATTTGAATTTTAGACTGCTTTTCTTTGCTCACCAACAACAACAACAACAAAAAAAAAATTATTGCAGATACTTTTAAGATAATGCTGAATCAATTGACTTTCTTGTTTCTTCAATTCCATTATTATTCACTGTTGATTGGCTTCCTTCTACCATTTAAAAAAAATTATTATAAGTACTTTGAATAAGTAGGTACCAGTGGATTTGCTTGTTTCTCTTCTTTAAAAAAATAATTGCTGTCGACACTTTAGATGATTGTGGTAAATCAACAAAAATTTGATTTATGGCTTCAAACTTGGTTCTACATGGATGTTATAAATTTTCTTTTTCTTCTATTTCCTCTTCTCCATTCATTGGAAGGTAATGAGCTTTTAATAAGCCAGGAACTAATAATAAAGCATTCCATATAGCTTGTGGGGTTGGCTTCAAAATCTATCATTTTGTTGGTTATTACTGGATACATGACTTCATAGACAGATCAGCGATTTTGACTCTTTCTGTATTAACCAGGAAGCAGAAAAAATGGTTTAGCAATGCAGAGGCATTGTATTATGCATAACCAAATATGTTAATATCATTTTTATAATTATTACTAGCTTATAATAAATTCAATCTTGTTCCATTTCTATCCTATTCTTTAATATTGCTTGAAAATTGCTTTATATAAACGCACATTTCATTTGCTCTTTTTTTTCAACTTTCAAGGAGTGAAAAAAAAAATTAAAGCGTTCACTCTCTTTTAAAAAAAAAAATCCCCGCTTACATTTCTGCTTAAGAATAATAACAAGGAAGGACCAACTGAGTTGAGTCTCAAAATAATAATCATAATTTGAGTGACTCTCACTCTAAAAAAATTTAAGACTAACTGATCATCTCTTTAAAAAAATTTATGACCGACTGATCATCTCTCTAAACAAATTTATGATTAACTCATCATCTCTCTAAAAAAATTTATGACTGACTGATTAAAAAAATTGTTTTAATCATTTATATCGCGAATTTCAACCAAAGAAAAAAAAAACATCTGGAAATCTTTATCTCAAAAAAAAAAATCAAAGCTTCACAAGTTTGACTTAAAATTGATGCTATCGTTATCTACATCAAAGCACCTCTTTTGTAAAAATAATTTTAAGATACAGATAACAACAAAGCTGGCCATCTATAGCCATCAGAAATAAGTGTAAAAGCATCTTTGTGTTTGTACAGATCTATTCATTGTTTCACACGTGTACATTTTTTTTATCTCCTTATCTAACAATCCTTATTTCACACCTTTCTGACTTACTCTATTTTAATAAAATGAAAGTTAAATAAATTTAACACATATTATTTAATAATAATAAAAAATATTATATAATAAATCAAAAAAAAAAAAGAACTGCTTATTCATAATAATAAATCTATACATATAAATCTCTGTATGTATAAAAGAATAAAAAAAAAATTTTTTTTTTCAAATAATTGAATACTATATATATATATCTACAATATATATATATATATATATATATATATATATATATATATTGTAACAGTATGTATATACATGTGTTGTGCAGGTGTGTGCGTATATATACGAGTTACATAGTCCATTTGTTTTTTATTTATTAAAATATATAAAATTAAAAATATAAATATCAGAATCAATAGCTTGAAAATATAGAAGTTAAAATACAGGAAAATTTAGAGATAAGCTAGAAACTAATAATTATAACTTGTCTTTCTTTTATACATTATGATCTGTCAAAAATATTCTTTAAAAAAAAGGTGTTTTTAATTAAAAGCATCAAAAGGTTCTTATGATTAATTAAATAGTTTGTATAAAAATAATCAAAATCTGAAGATTAAAATTCCAGACTGATTAGTTCAACTAATTCTAACCTCTGTAATGAAAATAACAAACAGAAAATAAACAAATGAAAATTATAATTAATATTTTTTAAGAGATAAAATGTATTGATAAAGCAGCAAAAACTAGAACAAAGGTGGGGCAGAGTAATATAAAAGGCAAACCTTCTCTTGGTCTTCAGTTGAGTTCAGTTGTTATGTTAAGTTTGAATTAAGTTCAGAAAGTTCAGTTCAAGCCAGGTTAAAAAGAATGATTGCCTAGAACTGAACATTGTGTTTGATCATTTTCTCCGCTCATTTCCCATGTGCCGTTCAGAAAAATGCCATAATAAATTACTCTGACTTGCCTTCTGCTGATGTTTCAACCTTCCCTACTCAATTAAGTGAAATTTATATAAACCAACTCACCAAAAACAAGAAAGCAAGAAAATGTCTTTCAGTTACAAATACCTACGCCATGACCAAGAAACTAACTGGATCTGAGGACAAAAAGGAGTGATTACTCAAGGACAACTACAAAAATCCAAAAACTATGATAACTATCATGGAAACCAAAACTATTTAAACTGCCTATCAAGGACAATGTTGAAATGACAAATAAAATCCAAAAGCAGGGCTATAAATCCTAGGTAAATATTTATTGATATCAAGATTAAAACTTTTAAATCTCATTATTTATCATAAGCATGCTAAATTTGTTAAATGTATAATATTTTTTATGTGTTTACATCTTAATTATGTCTTATTATTATTACATTCATAATTATTATAATTTTTTTCAAATAAATTTTTGTTTAAATTATTAATATTGTTTTTTCCATCTTTTTTTTTTTTTTTTTTTTTTCTCTCTCTCTCTCTCTATTCATAATGAAATGTGAAGCCAGTCTCATGTGAAGAACTAGCCATTGGTCAAGTGCTTGTAACATGTTAGTGACATCTCATGGGTTCCAATCTAAGTATTGGATGGCACCCTGGATTGTGCAGCCGGTCTCATGCAAAGAACTAGCCATGGTCATTCACTTGAAACATGTTAGTGACATCTCATGGGTTCCAATATAAGTATTGGATGGGAGATTGGAACCCTGGATTTTAAACCATTATACATTTTTCCATTGTGTTTCACATTTCATGCAGCCAGGAAGGTACTTCAATCTAAAAAGATGACTGTCAGTTTAATAGTTTATTAAATCGCAGCCTGATCGGGTGTATGATTGATATGTAAATATTAATCATATTCACCTTCCTGTTTGAGTAAAGGGTTTTTAAAAAGGTCTTTTTGCAAAATAATATGATATTATAAAATTAGAATAAATAATTAGAAAGTTTTAAAAATAAAAAAGTGCAAGTTGTAAAATTAAAAAAAAAAGTTTAAGGAGCTCTTAATTCCTGTTACAATATATATATATATATAAAATACATATTTTGCGGGTTCATCCGTATATTATATATATATATATATATATATATGAAAAACAAAAAACAAGTTTTAATCACTTTAAAACCTGCTGTCACTTGTATATATGATCAATAGATGGCGTTTTACCAAAAACACTGACCAAGCCTATGTTTACATAAACGATCAAAGAGTCAGAATTAACTATCTCTTTCATTTTAGCCCACCTTCAGATCAGCTGATTTTCTATCATCAGTGAAGGACAGAGCAAAGAAACTAGATCTAAACATTGACTCCAAGTGTTTATGCACAAAGTTTCTATCAGCTTGCAAGCATGAAATTTTTCAGACCGATAAAGTCTTCAAACTCAGCCAAACAAGCTAGATAGTTATATGGGTCTGATCTCAGTTCAGTTTCTCCACATAGTCAAAGCCTTTGCAATCTATATCATTGCAGAAACCTTTAAAGGTACGTTTATGAAAAACAAAAACAAGTTTTAATCACTTTGAAACCTGCTGTCACTTGTATATATGATCAATAGATGGCGTTTTACCAAAAACAGCTCAATATTATATAAACAAAATTATTAATCTATGAAGCTATAATATAAACAAAAAATGGATAATGTTGATCTGTGTATATATTTCTTACCCACACTCACTCCAGAATCAAGCAATATTAGCTCCCAAATTGTAAAGTGACACATAATATTGATATTATGGTACAATATTTTTATTTTATTTCATTTTGTTATTTTAATAAATGTAAGCGTCCTACATTTATAATTTCATTTCATTTTTATTTTTGTACAAAGTTGTTTATGTGTTGGAACCTGTTATAAAAAAAAATAGAAATATCTGAAATAATTAAAGAATAACTGTAAATGTTCCAGCAGATTTTCTATATTAATGCTTTAAAAAAAGTTAGGTGGCCATTGTTCTACCAAACATTAATGTATTAATTAAAATAAGTTAATTCTTGCTCATTATTAATGATTATTGAACATTATTTTGTAATATGTGATAAATAAGGAAACAATAATAATATTGTAAAGGAAAAGGCAGAAAAATGCTTTTGATACGTGGAATAATTTTGGATTGGGTATTTTTTTTTTAAAAAAAAAGAAAATAAATCTAAATTCAAACCTTATTTAATCTGCCTTTCAAATGGAAGTTTTAATTAAAAAATTTGACATTTTTATAAAAAAATGGATTGTGGATTTGAAAAAAACTATTAAAATTGCAAAATTGTTAATATTTTAGAAGGTATAATTACATTTTTAAGTCGGCAATAATTTTCACTTATTCCTACATTACAAAATTTAAATAGAGAGGGGGGGATATTCATTTTCCCCATATTTATGTACAGATATCAAAATACAATGTACTGAAATTGGTATTCACAATGTGTTTTGAAGAGAGTAAAGAGAGTATTTTTCAAAAAGTACATTGTTGGAATGATCACAGCTTGTGACCTATATGCCGTAGTATAAATAGATAGGAAACAAACAACTAGGCATTACTCTTATTATTATCATTACAATTCTAGGAACCCAGCAGTTTATTTTACATTGCTTTGCATTAGAGTGCAGTCTACTATTAAAGACATAGTTGCCCATGTTTAAGAGAAAAACATACATTAATTAAAACTTATTTTTTCACTGTAAGCCCTTATTTTACTGTTTTAAAGTAATATTCAATCCTCCTATTATAACAGTCAGTATAAAGACTTTATATTTAGAAGAAATCCACCTACCATGTTTGGCTAGATAACCAAAAATAATAACAGTCCAGCATTCCTGGTAATGTAGTCAGAGCCAGGAACTGATGCTGACGTTTTCTAAACCAGCTTGTGCAATGCCTCTATAATACCGTGAAAAAAGAAATAGATTGTCACTTATATATTGTTCAAAACCTACTGCTAATACATCATGAATACAACCAGTGGTGCTGTATTTATGTTTTCCGACATCATTAGTTTTAAAGGGGAAGATATTCAACAGAAAAACTAAGGAATACAACAATAAACTATTAAAAGAACAGTACCAGAAACCACCAAGGTCAATGATTGTTTTGACATTTAATGTAATAAGATCTTATCATTATAAATACCATAAGTCCTTAAATTTGAACCATGGCTTAAAATTGAAATAACATTTGTTATTATTATATGTTTGTGTATGTGCTGATAGTTATGAATGCTTAATTCTTTATTTATACATTGCTAATATTTTTTTCTTTTTATTAATTCATTAAATTTGTATTTATGACTCAATCCAAATGCACCTGGGTTTTTTTTATGTGGATTTATTTAACGCGATTTTGAAGTTACGCGATTCACGTTTCTCCGGAAGTCAAACTCCGATAATGCGCTATTACTTTAAATAATAAATTTTGCGCACTTACGTCATATTGAAAGTAATAGCAGATTATTGGAATTTGACTTTCATCTTAGTAATTTTAATATTTTCAGTGCTTTATAATAGTCAGATTTTGTGCAATAATGAAATTAAAATCATGATTTCCACATTTTATGTATACACATATTAAATTTTACAAGATTATAATGTAAATTTGTTAAAACATTATGTGTGTTAATTTTGCATTTTAAATCACATTCTGTTTTTGCTTTTTAAAAAAGAACGTAATCAATTATTAATCATTTAGTGTCCGCAAGTTTATTTTTAAAAGGTGAGTAATAGCAGTAGGCACAATTAAAATTGAAAATTAAAAAATTAAAGACAAAAATAAGAATTTAATTTTTAGTTGTTAGATTAATTACTAATTACATTGTCACCAGAAACCCATTAACACAACATGAGAGTGATGTTGGCGCTAGTTGTATTTCCTCTTGTGAAGTATCTGATTTTTTACCCGTTTGCAAACAAACCTGTTTAATGGCAAATAGCGATAATAATTAAAGCATGTATAAAAAATGTAAATTACTGTAAATTATGCATAAAAATATATTGTTTTGAATAAAATTCAATATTATAGTTAAAAAAAGTTTGTCTTGTATCAATTTTTTTCAAATTTGAAATTTTTTATTAGTCATATTTTATTTCCTTATTTTTTTTTGCGCGAATTTTAAAGTAATTTTACGTTGGTACTTTGCTTTTATGTGATTTTTGAAAAATCACAGTCCATATCCTCCCCATTTTCAAGGTAAGTTACATCTATTTTTGCGCAACTTCATTTGCTTGTGTTTTCTGAGGAACCTACCTATCTTGTAAAATGAGACCCAGGTATATATGCTTTTTACATGCATATGCTAAGTTAATATCCACAGCTTTGAGAAACTATGTAAGATTCGCTGGGGGGCTTTCAGAGATGGTGGTAATAATAGATAATGATCTCTATCTTTAAAAACTTTACAAAAATATACTTCTTTTTAGGAAGTTTGACTCATTTAATCTCTTTTTATTAAAACTGAAAAACAAATAAAATACTTTTGGGAGTAATTGTATTTCAAAATTATAAATCATCACCATTACTTTGATTGATATTATTATATATTTGAATTAAAATTTTATTTAAATTTTATTAACCATTCAATTTATTATTTATGCGAACCAAAATTAACATTACACACCTTGAAGATATCATTACATATATGTGTATATCTTTGATTGTATATAATTGGTAACCAAATTCAAGCCCATCTTCTATCTACCTGTTTTAAAAATACCATATATATGTGTGTGTGTATGTGTGTGTAATAATATTATTACTCAATGACTGTATTTTTTTCAAAGCAATATACATAATTATATAATTGAATATTTATAAATACAGTAATTAGATAATTAACAATTTCATTCACTTAGGAGCACTTTTGATTATCCTAGTAATCTTTGTCAACTAACTCTTTGAAAGCCTAACTTTCCCAGAATTCTGTGATCTTAATGTTCACTGCCTGCCTGTTAATTAAGTCATGTTTGTATTTGTATATTAGCATAGCTTCCTTTATTTTCCTTTTATTGTTATTTTTTTAATTTTGCAATATTTTTGCATTATTAAAATTGAAGTCAAAACCATAAATACATGACTTATTATTGTCGTAAAAAACAAATGCTGAAATATTATCTACTTTACATTTTTGTTTCAATTCCTGAACCTGTTTTAATAACAGCAAGTGTTCTTTAGTTGTTTTTTCCAATGTACACATCGATTCATCTATACATCCACTGCCACACAATATTACAGAATTGTGGGAAAGTTAGGCTTTCAAAGTGTTAGTTGACAAAGATTACTAGGATAATGGAAAGTGCTCTGATGTGGATAAAATTTTTAATTATTTAATTACTATATATATATATATATATATATATATATATATATATATATATATATATATATATATATATATATATATATATATATATATATTGTAACTTACCTATCAGTTATCAGCCATAAACTGTAATTCTTCTATCTCATCTGCTACCATCATTTGCATAATATAATTAAACAATAAAATATATTTATTTTATATCTTAGGGTTCTAATTTTGATGTATCTCAATCAAAGAATTCTTATGTTAGACAAGAGGGTTCATTTTATTGCCATTCAATGTGCTAAGACCAGCATACATGTGATACCTGAAATTTTATGATACAGTTTAGTTCATTTATCTGGTTACAATATTAAAATGATTTCCATAGTGAATGATACAACATTACAAAATCATTAATTGACTTAAGAATAAAATACAGTAATCAAACTGGTCCACCCAGGCATTTGATTATAACTGAAAAATAATAATGGGTTCTATTTATCACTCATCATACGATTTAAATAATTCTATAATTTTAAACCCGAAAATTACGTGACATTAGCCTATATGATTGTAATGATGGATCGATAATATAATTAAAATATGTAATCAATAACAATTTTTATTAAACTGTAATGGCTTTAGTGATCTGGAATGAACATGAATGTAAAAACAATAACTAGTATACTACAAAAATTACGCAGAAATTTATTTACACTAACATTTAGATTTTATTTACAAATTACATATATAACAACCAAAAATACTAATTTATATTAAAACAAAAATAAAACATTAAATGTTTACAACTAAATTCTGTTTCTTGCCAAGATACCCCCCCCCCCAAAAAAAAATATTATTAGTGAGCATTGCATGACTTTATAAAAAATAATTATAATAACATAATAAGAAGTTTGATAATATAATACTTTATCATACGAATTATTCCATTTTAAGGATCAGTATTATTGACACGCTTATTAATTACAACTATATATTTTTCATAAATTTAAATAAATATGAATGACCTTCTTATCTAATTCCTTTGTTTATTGATTCTATAATTTATTCACAAGATACTTATTTATGTGTTGAAATTTGTCATTTTACTAAAGCATAAAACAAACAGCTACAAATCTTTGCGTTTATTAGAACAAACAGATTGCACTCTTGGATTTAACAATTTCTTCAGTACATTATTTGAGGCTAGCTGGATCACACATATTCATTTAATCTGTAAGAATATACATTGTATACTTTCTATAAGTTATCCATGATTACAACTAATGAACAATAAAATTTACACAACATTGGCTGTCCGCTAGATGTACTACGGTAACATTACTAACACATATCTCAAAGTGAAACGTCTACAATGATCAAAATAATATCACTCTAGGGTCATGTCTGAATATACTTGAACTACATATCCAGATATCTATCAGCAGTTATATGGATACAGGAAAATATTGTTTGAATATACTTGAAATAAATATCCAGGTGTCTATCAACATCCATATGGATATAAGAAAATATATAATAAAAAACCAGCACTTTCCCTAGTACAACATACCATCTAAGCATATCCATTAAGATCATGACTACCTTATAAGATATTGTGTTGGGCATTTCCACCATCCTGTAAAATACTAACAACTTCTTAATACAATAACAATAGTATAGGATGAAAACCGGTACATCCAACGAAAGATTCATAGCTTCAAAATGGTCACCTGCACCAGTCATCAATCAGAATACCTAACCTTATTTAATACTCACTTTCTAGATTCACTAAATTGTTGTTAGTAATGATAACGATCAATTACAAATATGTGTTACCATGTACATAAGGAATTTAATATAATTCCACACCGACCTTCATCCATCTATGAATTACTTATATTCAAGTACTAAAATATAAGTAAAATGCACACACTGGATATTCATATTATTAAAACCCTTTTCATTTTAAATCCAGTATTGGTTAATTGTGCTATTGAAATACTCTATAATTACAATATAAAATTAATAAACTAAAAATATAATACTGTTTAACATATCTTAGAATAAATAATAATAATGAATTTATCCATCACAATGTTTAATCCAATATTACGATTAATAATATTATTTATTACCTTTCAAAACCAATGATGATGAATTTTGATCACAAATGACCATCATCCATCCTCTTTTAGATTAAATATTACATTATATTACCTTCATTTTAATCAGTAATCAATAATTAATGTAGCATATAAAATACAAGACTCATGTATAATTATTGAACATAAAATACAAATATATATATATAAACAAACACACGCTGTTTAAACGTTTTTACCGTCTTGCACAATATATCTAAAATAATATTCAACGTTAGAATACGTTTAGCGTTTACAGTTCGAACATCATTTAAATTCTAGCTTTTCATTATAACATTCTACGTGCGTTACACATATTCCTAGGAAAAACTTAAATCTTTACATATTTCCATTTACTCCTACCATAATTTACTTTGCAAAGATCCCATCACGGATTTCCTAATATAGAATAACCTTTATTATAATTTCGCAATCATAGAGTCTTCTTTTCGTGATACCACTATAAGTAAATCCGGATCAATTCTTTATTTTTAATCCAAATATTTAATTTCATTTCCATTAATATGGCATATAGAATAAATTATTCACATTGTACATAGATCCAAGTAATCTTTAAAAGTATTATTTATCATTTAACGAATGTTTTTATTTTAGCAGCAAAATATCCAAAATACGATAGATAATTTCACAATTCCATTAGTAGCTGGCATTCATGAATAAATTATACATGCTTCTAGAATATCCCAATAAACTTTAAAGATGTTATTTATCATTTAATGAATGATTTTATCTTAATAACAATAATATCCAAAGTATAAGATACAATTTCATAATTTCATTAACAATTGGAAATTTAAACTTAGCTACAAACATTGTTGATATATCTAGGTAAGTTTTAATAAATTCCTTAATTAGTTAATAAATGATTTTATCGAAGCAGTAAAAATTTTTCACGTAATATATAATTTAACGACTTTACTGACAGCATTAAATTTATAATTAAATAAGTGTTATCCATATTTGAAGTAGTTTTAATAATCTCATAAACAAAAGAATAATGAATTTCTCCAAGTAGCACGAAGATCTGAAGTATTAAATAAGGAAGAATATTATTTAATCAGTAATATTTTTGACCTTATCCATATTTTAAAATTAAAATAGAACGTCAACTTTCTTATTCAGTTTTCTTCTCTTTTACTTTAATTTGCTTAATATTGTTTCTCCCAGTTACAGATCGAAAGGTCAGAGCAAATGTTTCTTCAGGACATACCTTTTTTAACTTTTATATATTCATAATATTTTAGCACACTCTAATTTTAAATATAAATAAAGCTGATATAAATTCGTTTTCTTTTTTAAAAGACTTTAAAAGAAGTTTTCTTTTTATGTCTTTCCTTTTTTTGTTTCTTGATGTCTTGTATTGTACAAAACTTCCTTCAAAAAAAATCTTCTCTTCATTTGCATATTTGATATGAAACGTGTGAAAACTGATACAATAATAAAAAAAATAATTGGGACAATTTATAACTGATCAATTAAATAAACTTAATTAGATTTATCGGAAGGTTTGTGATGATGGTGTTCTAGCTGTATTTTTATATTGGACTATTTCCAGCATCTAATATGTGTGTTGAATGTCTTTAGAAAAGTTTTAATTTTAGTTAAATATTCCAAATGCATTCAACTGTTAGTAATATAACATTAAACAGGTTAGTATATGCACCAACTGTTAGTAATATTACAGCAAACAAATGTTAGTAATATCACAGCAAACAGGTTAGTATATGCACCAACTGTTAGTAATATCACAGCAAACAAATGTTAGTAATATCACAGCAAACAAGTTAGTATATGTACTAACTATTAGTAATATCACAGCAAACAGGTTAGTGTTCATATACTAACCTGTTTGCTGTGATATTACTAACATTTGTTTGCTGTGATATTACTAACAGTTGAATGCATTTGGAATATTTAACTAAAATTAAAACTTTTCTAAAGACATTCAACACACATATTAGATGATGGAAATAGTCCAATATAAAAATAGAGTTAATTAGATTTAGTTTAATCAAATTTCGTTAACAAAATAAATATAAAATTACCAAATTTATATAATACATTATTTTAGTTAACTATAAGAAATAATAAAAATGCAATTGAGGATATGATTAATCTCAATTGCACAATTAACCATGCCTTTATTCGTGTCATACTGAAACATCAATCATTATAAAGTAAATTATTTGGATAATTCTAAATGAAAAAATTGCATATATTAAAGACATTGATCTTGATATAATAAAAGGCATAAGTCGGCATATTAGTGACAATTTGATGTTTGCTGTGTTTACATTTGAATAAATTAGACACAGTTTTATTTTATTACAAGAATTGTAAGAACATAAATTAATTAAAAGTAAATACTATTATTGTTTTAATAACATGTCTAGGGTATATATTTATGCGGTATTATTATCTTAAGTTTTATTAATTAAAAAGAACTGCTCAAAACGTTATCTGTGGGTAATATTAAGAGCACTTGCATGACAAACAATTTCTTTTATTTTTTTACAAAGCTATGCTCTTCATATGCTTTTTAGATGGACTTAAGATTTGATAATACCAACTGAATCCAAAACAGAAAGATTGAAATGTTTTTATATCAAGAATTATATTTCATATTACAAAGTTGATTGTTTTATATTAGGCTTTTCAATATAAGGGAGTTTGAACTCAGACATTCCCACAACCTTCAACTATCCATGCTATCTCATACAGCTGACACACTTGATCACACACATGTCGAAAAGATAAATAATCACCAATATAGTATTTCATGCTAAACCAGCACTTGTCAGTTGGTCCAGATTATCATCTCCACACATATATACAATCAAAGCTCGGCTTATATTAAGATAGCCAATCTTTATAATTTAATGGACAGGCTGCAAAACACTCCACTCCACAACTCTTCAGTCGATCTGATTATGGAATGCTCAAAGCCCATCTTAGTGCCAACCTTTTCATATTACCCATGTGGACCACAATGCTAAGCTGTACATTTAGATACTGAGAAAATGGAAGATGCTGTAAGAAACAATATAATATACATAAAAATACATGATATAAACTTTTAATTTATTCATATATGTATATAAAATACATATTTTGTGGGTTCATCCATGTTAAAAACTTTTAATATTAATATACTGACGTTTCGACTTGGTCACACAAGCCATCCACAGAGTTATAAAAGGTAGAAAGACGGTTGTAGAGGCGCTACAATCACTGATTTGAATAAAATGTTAAAAATTCCACCAATAGCAAAAAAAATGTTAAATTTAGGAGGGATGAACCCGCAAAATATGTATTTTATATATTTAACCCATGCAAATCTTCGTTTTAACACACACACACACACACACACATATATATATATATATATATATGACACGTTGCGCACCATTTGTATTTTTAAATACTTGTAATTACTTCCTTGCATATAAATTTATCAATATTTTTTTAAAAATATTGTTGTTTTTTACATTCAAAAAGTTTATCCAATATATCTATCATAATTCATTTTATTTAATGCATATATTTTTCTTTTACTTCAAATTTTCTTTTTTTAATCGGTTCAGTATTTGAAAATTGCTAATCCTCAATTCAAACATATTCGAAATTTTAATATTTTATTTTCCATTCTATAATTCAGTGATTTTATAAATTCATACTATCAATAAAAAAAAAAAAACATTTAACCCTTTTCCCGCCTCTTACGAAGCTCCTCGTCGACATCTGACATCACTCTAACTCTGCCAGTTCTTATGCTAAAATATTTGTTTGACAGGTATTGAATAGGTTTTTAAAAGTTCTGTAAGATGGTGCCCTCTTCTGAATTATTTTACAAGTAAAAAATAAAAAAAACGCATTTAAACCTAAACAAAGAAAGAACATTACTTGTGATTGGTTCTTAGCATGCTCTCAGCCAAAAAAGACATTCTTATTGGCTGGAAAGAACAAAGAAACCGCCTGACCAAAGAAAATATGGAAAAACGCTGAGATTTTCATTTCGAATATGATTTAAATTATTATAAAAGAATATTTTGAGAAATTACAAATTATTTTCAGAGAGAATACTAAAAAAACAAAATTATTTTCGAAAAATATTGAAGATTTTAATAAAAATATTTAAGATTTAGTAAAAAGAAATATTTACTTTTCTATAACGTAAAAGTCGACCTTTTTGTTTATATTATAGCTTTTATGTTGCCAAAATTGAATATTTTAGAATAAATAAATAGCAATTTATTTTTGAAAGAACTTTCGTTCTCTTCATAACCTGAAAAATTAGTAATATACTTTTTATAAACGTATCTGAGTTGATTTTAATATTATAGGCGAATATGTTTTAACAATAGGCTTTGTCTTCAGTTTGTTTGTTGGCCAATTAAAAGATTTGATTTTTACATCATACAACCAATAATATAATTAGCAGTTTAAGGGTTTAACTCACTCTTTTTTTATTTCCCAAAGTAATACTCATTATATATTTTTTTCTTTTATTAAAAACTTACGAAGTCACTATGTGGCTCATTGTAATACTTTTGTTATTCTTCGTGGCTCATTGTAATACTTTTGTTATTCTTTTGATTATCACCACAGCCAACATTATAAATATTTAAGAGGGTTTAGCTTTGCAAAATATAGTGAACAATGGCCGTTTAGTATGTCATATCTATTGTTTCAATACTTTTTAATGGTTTATTAAACTCAGTTAATAATATTTCTATACTGTGATTTTCTCTATACCACTCTCATGCAATAGAGGGACAGGTTTCTCTTCACTCTTAACACCTTGTAGAGGGGGTGTAATCATAAGCATATGACCAAAAACACGGAAGAAATATATATAATATCCAAGATGCACATTTCATGATGAAGTAGCCCTCATCAGTTAATCCAGACCACAATCTCTTCCACATATCTTTAACAGTATATATGAATAGCCAATTACTACAGTTTAATAGGTAAATATCAAACTTACTATCCTCACAATTTTGATACCAACACTTTGATGGATATTAATAGTTTTTATTAGTTATTCATTACACTAGAGATTATCCATTTAATGAATAATGTTTCTATTATGTAATTTTCACCACACAATTCTCCCGTAAATCAGATACTCTTCTTATCACTTTTAACATTTTGTAGGGTGATGTAATCATAAACATATGACGAAAGACTTGTGAAAAAGATGTTATATCCTCAGGATACACAGTTAATGCAGAGACAGTTCTCACCACACATATCTTTATCATTGTTTGGTATAAGCATTTTTATTGGTATAAGCACTTTTATATAAGCTGAATAATTTAAATAATTTAAAATGGACTATTGGTAAAGAACAAATTAGGAGAATAAAATTTTTGGACTTACAATTATATAGAGACACAATTAGTTAAAATTATAAATTGATTATTAAACCTATTTAAGAAAGAGAATATATTCATTTTAAATCACATGTGCCAATGATGGTAAAATGGCAAGTTTGAGATCTTTTTTACATAGTAATGATAAATTATGCAAATATAAAAGTAATAAAAATCAAAATATTAAAGTTTTTACTCATAAATTTATGAAAGTAGGATATTATAGAAACTAAATTTTAGAACATTAAATTGGTTTAATAACAGTAAGAATAATCATAATACAAAAATTAGAAAATAAAACATGAATATCTATGCCATTAGTAAGTAAAGTTGAATCTAAATTAATTGAAAATATATTTAAAAATAAATACATTATTTTATTTTACGTTTCATCAGATGAAAACAGATTAATTAATAATTCTAAGAGTGTTATACCTAAAGTGCAGAGAAGTAATATAATTTATCAGATTGTATGTGGTTGTAAAAAATCATATATCAGGGAATCACGATGTCTTCAGGAAAAAAGAATAAAGTAATATTAATTATTATATAATCGGATAAAAATAAAGTATAAATAGTCAATTAAATATGGCCCCAGTATTCTTTGACCGTGAAAAATCTTCTAATTATAAATTTACTTTTAATATAAATGATTCAAAAATATTAATTAATAGAAGAAATCATAAAAACAGGAAAATTAAGAAAGCAATATTGATAAATAAATTTAAAGATAATATAATAAATAGACAAGCAGCAAATACTGACATTAATCATGTGATATTAAACTTTGTATTAATTAAAGTTGACAGGGATTACAACCAAAGCACTAGTGATTATTTAAAATATATGTTTTATTATTTTTACTGTTAAAATTATATAAAACTTACGCGTAGAATATTTATGACGGGTATTCATAGTTTCTTACATTTGATATCTTTATATCATTAAAAAACATTCAATACTTAGACAATCAAAATATCATTAACAAAGAACAACTTCAGAATACTATTTACATTTTCAGATTTTATTTGTATTTAACCATGGTGAAGGGTATGTACTCAAAAAGCCCATGTATGAAGGGTGACTGTAGCAATATTTATTTAATTTTTCTCTATCTTTTATTAATTCTTCTCTATTATTGCTTCTGTGTTCTAGTTACATAAGACACAAATATTGAAAATGCTGATTATAAACTAATTAGTTTTAACAACTTAATCATGAAAGAAAAACATGCATAAATGAGAAGAGAAAAAAAAGAGTATATGTCTAAGCGAATAAATCAGCAAAATAATGCAAATGGTTTTTTAAAAAAATGATAAAATAATTGTATTTTTACATATGGGTACATTATATAGTTTGGCCAAACATTTCTCTCTTTAATTTAACTCTGGTTTGTTTCATCATCATCATCATCATCATCATCATCATTATTATTATTATTATTATTATTATTATTATTATTATTATTATTATTATTATTATTATTATTATTATTATTATTATTATTGTTGTTGTTATTATTATTATTATTATTATTATTATTATTATTATTATTATTATGATGATGATGATGATGATGATGATGATGTTTCAAAGGATTTTATTAAACAAAAGTTCCATAGATTTACAACAAAAGATTACATTCTGTTACATAGGCAATCAATTGTATTTTACAGTTTATAACTTTTGTTTAATGGTGATTCTGTTATAGGTTTGGTGGTAATCTTATGAGTGACCATGTTGCTCCATCTAGTGATCATTTAAATGCAAGCTTCAAAGCAAGTTACAAAAGTTATGACTTGTTGTATTAATAATTATAAGCATATCTTTGAAGGCTTTTGCGATGCAATATTGCAGAGGCTATTACTGTATGGTAAAAGTGAGCTGAATTCAGATCCATATAGCTATCTGTTTTGTAAAGCTGGATTTGAAGACATTTACGTGTCTGAAAAGTTCAGACTTTCAAATTGATAGAAATGTGTTTTATAAGTTCTGACTTTTGAGTTAGTATTTTAGATCTAGATTCTAGAGTCCAAATGCTCCACTGAGGTTAGCCATATGCTCAAATCCAATTGGTCTGGAGATAAGGATTTTCCAATAGGGATTTTGAATTCTTTCTCTTTTGGCACTTATAAAATAAATCTTGATTAGAACTATTGGTAAGCTTCATCTAGTGATCATTTAAATCTGACTGTCCAAATCACGTCACTTTTAATGGTACTGTTACGTTTTTACTATCGTTTGAAAATTTAGAAAAGTTCCATAAGATGCTACCCTCTCTTGAATTATTTTACAAGTAAAAAATCAATAAAATTCTATTCCAAACTTTAACAAAAGAAGTGGGCAGACCTTTCTTGAATCTTATTGGCTGTTAAATTTTGGCAACAAAGAAAATGGCAATAAATCACTGAAAAGTTACAATTTGTTTTTGTTTAATTTTGAAAATGATAAACGAATATTTTAGACCATTTTAAAAATATTTTTTGACAAATTATAAATTATTTTGATAAAATATGCTGAAAATAAAATTATTAAAAAAAATAGTTAAGATTTTAACAAAAATTAACAAAAATTATTTACTTTTTCTGCAATATAAAACTGTCAAACAAATCATGTCGTCATGAAAACATTTTGGTTGGTGAGTACGATTTTGTTTTACATTTACCGCTAGTAAATATTTCTACAATTATAAATAGAAATTTATTTTTGAAAAAACTTTTGTTTACTTTCATAATCTGACAAATTATTAATATACTTTTTACAAAAGAAACTAAACTGAATATAATATTAAAAGATGGATATATTTTGATGATTGAATTTTTATTTTGACAATTGAGTTTGTCAATTGACCAATTAAAAGTTCAAACTTTTACCTCACTTGGCCAATAAAAAAATCAGCAACAAAGTGGCTATCTTCTATCATTTTATAATTATTTGCATTTTTTTAATCGTCAATTGTCCATTTTTATGATTCATGATTGAAAAGCTATTAGGCATAATGTGATAAAATATTATATATATAGCAAAACAAAGTTCCCAAACTAGAATTAAAACACATAAATGAAGATCAAATATTTTTTTATATAAAACTATTATCTATTTTCATAAGGGACAGGTTTACAAATCAACATTTTTTTCTGACAAACTTTTTCATTGATTCTCTATTTAATCAATGAACAACTTCTTATGTTGAACCCTATTCTAATTATTATTAGTACTTTTTATTCAATCTTGATAACAAATAATTTCAATTAACAAGCTTCATTTCTTTATGGGTACATTGGCTTTTCATTAACTCTCTCTCTCTATATATATATATTTACAATAAAAATAATAATAACGGTAACAAAAAATTATAAAAAATCCGTTATTATTATTATTATTTTTATTGTAATTACAATTTTGTTTTAATTAACGGACATTTTATATATATATATATAATATTGTAGGGGAAAAACTAGCGGTCACATGGCTATAGAACGGATGCACATTCTTCTTTAAATAATTGTTTAAAAGCGCGATTTAGTGTCAGAGTAGCCAATAATAAACCCATCCATCGAGATACACAAAGTGAACCTGTGGAGACTCAATCTTACACTTTTAAAACATTTACTGAGCTGAGAGTGTGTGGAAATTCTATATCATAAGTCAAGGCTAGCCCCCCTCCCCATATTACATATATATGAAATCACTATTTTTTTATTAATTATTATATATATTTCTTACACATATTTGTACTGAATATGAACAAAATTCATTAGTACCCATGTATTAACTCTTTATTAAGAAATTTTATAAAATAACTTCAATAAAATATGACCTACTTTTGATTGAATTTCAAATCTATTAATTGATTTATTTATTTTTACAAAAAAATATCCTTTGTCTCATTTTGGATATTTGGAATTTAAATATATCTGGAAACATTAACTACAGAGATCTTGTATATCAAAACCATTTGGGTAGCTAAATAAGAAATCAACATAATTATAATTAACATAACATAACAAGATCTAATTACTGTAATTCGGAAAGACTCATCCTTTTAATTAATTACTCAAAAATTGAGTTTAGAATTGCGTTACAAAATATATTTCTTAACACTTTATCCACATTTTTAAATTTAACATGTCCTACAATCAATTATATCATACTGTAAATATTTACTAGCTAGATAGAATAGAAAGAAAAGCAAACCAAACTTAAATAATTTTTTTTTATAATATATATTCAAATTTATCTACATGAATAGGATTATAAGTATACATTTAAAAAAAATTGCATTAATGATTATCAATTACTGATCACTAAAATGATTATAATATCATAGAAATAGCAAAAAAAAAAAAAAAAAAACATATAGCGAATATTAAAATACTGTAATTCAAAGAATATATATTATGCTGTTATTGTAATTAAATTATTGCAATTAATGTTAGTAAAACGTACCTCTAATTTTCTAAAAAAATATTTGTAGATAAATAAAATAATTAGTTTTTAATTAAAAACTATCGATCACAACGAATTAAAATAAATTTTAATGAAGGAATAAAACTGATTTAAGAAAATAATTATATACAAAGAAGTAAATGATTCGTTAATAATAAATAAACTGGTCAAAATTATCTAATCAAAAATAATATATTTTAATTAATTGAACATAATTTTAATTCCATAATAAATAATTTAATTTCAATTCTAATTATTATATTGATTAATGTAAAAATAATATTTTTATGTAATATACAATTTCATTATTTTGGAATAAATATTGAAAGTTTTACTGCACGCACACCCAAAAAATGTAAATAATTTAGTTTATTAGTTGTGGAATAATTTATGTAAATTGTGAAAATTACCTACAACTTAGATATTTCTTTCTTTTACATATATATATATATCTATATATATACATATATATATATATATATATATATAGTGTGTGTGTGTTATATTTCTAAATTAATTACTATCTCTATTCCTAGGTAAGGGGAGTAAACTATTATAATATCGTACAATACATCAAAGCTAATCACCCAATACCAGCCTCTTAACAAATTAATTTCGGATCTTAATTATTGTCTTATGTTATAAATATAATGTAATCTTACATTATTGAAATGTAGACATGCACATACATGCTTACACATTTGTATAATTAGGAATTTATTTATTTATTAAAAATATAAAAGAAAAAAATATTTAATTTTACTTTATAATAAATTATATTATTAATTCCTATATCTTATCAAATAAAATTTAATAATTTCATAGGTGAAATATGGAGTAATCGTCAGTTAATAAGAAAAATAGGTTATATTTTTAAAAAAAAAATTATAGACGTAATAATATTGGTTGTACCTGAGATATAGTAAATAGTAAACTTACATATAAAATATATTAATATGTGTTTAATTGTTTAAAAAATAATTGCACAAATTATTCAACTTTTAGAAGGATATTAAAATGGAAATAGTAAACCCTTCATTCTTATAGACGATTTTATTTTTTTATATTTGAAGGCCGAAATTAGTTTTAGAAGGAACTTTATTCAAGGAAAAAAATATCTACAGATATTTCAGTTTAAATGTATATATATATATATATATATATATATATATATATATATATATATATATATATATATATATATATATATATATATATATATATATATATATATATACAAAACTAATCAAAGAATATCACAATAAGTATTTTCAATAGCATTCAGTGAATTATACTATTATTAAGAACATTTACAATAAAATAGGTAACAGAAACTACATCTCATTAGAAGTTAGAACACTGATAAACAAGTGACCTAGTGTCTGATGGGGTGATTTTTTTTATCTCTTTATTTTATTGTTTCTAATTTGTTTTAAAATATGTTAAAATTTCTTGCATTACTATTGTAAAGATAAGGGCACTATTATGCATATAGTATAAATGTTGTACTTCTTATTTCTGTGAAGCAGACATTTAAAAAAGCTTTAAAAAACCAAGCAAATTCTGGAACGATTTGGTTTATTACAAATAATGTTAGTGTTTTTGTAAACATGTGCATATATATATATATATATATATATATATATATATATATATATATATATATATATATATATATATATATATATATATATATATATATATATATATATATATATATATATATATATATAAATTGCAAATCACTTGATTTACAATAGGAGACATTATTAAATTTAAAGACTAAAATGTTTTTGATGCTTAGTTGTAAATTTTACATTAAACATTTTGTTTCCTCACTTATAGTTAGTAGATATTTGAATAATTCACTTTTTTTCCTCTAAAAACTACTCCACATATTACCAAATTAAGTATTTGTGCTCAATACTTCAAATTTCTCAACAAATTCCATTTTTTTTTTAATTTTTGATTAAAAACTGCAGTAATTTTTTTTTAACATTTGTCAAAATCTTCACTAACATTAAGATTTTTAATTTTACCTGCTTAATTTTACTCTCATTAGACATCAACTTTTCATCAGATTAGATGCTTCATTACCACTTTCAGGAGCCAATTATAATTTCTTTATTGCATTGATTTAACATTTAATTACTATTTGAGAGTTGACTGTATTAACTTAAATACTCCATCTAAATATTTTAAAAATTAAAATATTCAAATAAGGAAAATTTTAATTTTTTAAGTGTTCAAAGCAAAGATTTCTGGAAATTTATGTTCAATATCACAAGTTTGATCATTAATCTCACAGGAAAAAAATTAGAGTTATGATAATTAGTTCAATTTAGATATAATGAGTGCTAAATATTTTGAGATTTTGTACACTGTGTAGCAAATGAAAATTTATTTCATAGTTATTATACATAATATTGTTCCAAACAACGCAAATTTCATTATACCATGTATCAGGTTTACAATCCTTTGTGAATATTTTCATTTATTTCTGTTAGTACCAAAACTAATAATAAATTGGCATACGAATGTATATTTGTCTGTAATGCTTTATTGGAGTGACTTCTGATTTTTTTTTATTCTGAGGATGCTCTTGTAAATAATCTTATTATATATAGTTGCCTGTAATGCAGTCAAATTAACACATCAAATATAAAAGATACATTTAAAATTTTTATTTAGTTTTATTAATTTCTTGCCATACATTTCTGAATTGTACCAAACACTCCGGTTGTTACAAACATTTTCTTTTTCAATGTTTCAGTTGAGAATTTTTTATCTTTATTTATATAATGTTAAAATATTGTGTTTAATTTAAAATAAATCATAAAATTTTTATTAAAGCAACCATTAAAAAACGACTAGCTTTCCATAGGTTGGGTGCAATTAGCAAGAATACAAATAACACAAATGAATAGACTAATACTTTTTAGTTTTGTTTAACTTTTTATCATTGAATATTAAAACTTGTAGCATAAATGGATAGTCTACACTATGTCGTCTTGTGTAAGTTATTATTATTGAATATTAAAAGATGTAATATATATATACACGCCTATGTATTTGTAAAGGAATATTTTTTTTTTTTTAATAAATGCGTTTTACCATTTCTTACTTATGGATGTGAGACTTGGACACTTAATAGAAGAGCAATGCAGAGATTTCAGACCACTCCAAAGAAATATGGAGAGATGCAAGTTGAAAGTAACAAAAATAGATCAAAAATGCAATATATGGGTAAAACACAATATATGGGTAACAGAACAAACAGGTGTTACAGACCTCATTGAAAAAATGAAAAGACTGAAGTGGAGTTGGGCTGGACATATTTCTAGAAGAGATGATAATAGATGGACAATTAAAATCTTAAACTAGATTTCAAGAGATTGTAAAAGATCCAGAAAGAGACCATATAGAGATGGATGGATGAAATAGAGAAAAAAGTGTAGAAAAAAATACATAATCTCCAATCAGCACTCATCAGCTGGTCCAAAATCACCATCGCTAACATGTATATATATATATATATATATATATATATATATATATATATATATATATATATATATATATATATATATATAATAGTAAATTTGAAAACTTTAATAGATCAAGCTTCCAATCTTCTCCACTGTCCAATACTTCAGCCTTCCATATCATTGAAAATTTGAGAATAAAATGCTCAAATCACTTGATGATGCCAATATTATTGTCATACCCATGTTGTTCTTAATTCACAGTGAAGTATTCAATAGCTTCACCTCCCAAATCAAAATGCTTTAGAATCACCTATATATTTAAAAAGTAGATCAAAGATAAGAGTGCCCACATTGTCTTTTTGCAGTTGTTAATCTTAGGTGAAAGTTTTGGAGAGGGTCCCTACTGTCATATTTAGGTACATAGTCTTAAGGTTATAATCTTAATACATATTGCTTTAATATTTTAAATAATTTTTATCCATAAGAGGTACCAATTGACATATATTTAAATTTAATCTATCCATAGTATCCAACAAATAGGTGTGACATATATATATATATATATATATATATATATATATATATATATATATATATATATATATATATATATATATATATCTATTCTTTAAGTGAAAAAAAAATTTATAGAGTAGATTTATGTGTGTATGTATTATTCTTTGTTATTAAATAGTTTATAGATGATAAATTGATAAACCATAATAAATATAAGGATTATAAGAAGTCATATTTATTATAGTGATTTATTATTTTTATCATTAAATAATGGGGTTGAAATTATTTAGCTGTATTTTTTTTTTTTTTTTTGTTAAATAAAGCAGATCAGAGAAAAAATGATAAGAAAGATGTAAAAACGATTGATAGATAAAAAGAGAGACACACATGCAAGAATGCGAAAGAATGAGAACAGCTGTGTAAACCACAAAACACTTTAACACATATTTATAACGAGTATAAATTGCAAGCTTTATTGTTTGTATTATCTGTATCTAAGATTATCTTAGATATTCTAAGAAAAGGGGATGCTTTGATGAGATAATTATTAATTTTTTTTTTTTTTTTTTGTTATTGTTGCAAAATCGTCTGGGTGAGATTTATTGCTATCTCAAGTCAGTTATTT
>JAQFVV010001394.1:0-74013 GCA_028023455.1 Epiperipatus broadwayi | reverse complement strand
CACTAATATATATATATATATATTGTGCCGGTAAAAATACGTTTATCCATCTAACATGAGCTGGAACTCACAAAATGTACTTCAAACCCAGTCAAGCCCAAGATTTAGGTCAGGAACCAGCCTGGATTCGAACCCACCTTCTAAGCCCCAGATCAAACACCTAATGAATAACATAATAGTTATGGCCCATGAGAATTAATCTTAATTCGGCCGACTAGCAGAGCTGAGCAAGACAATGAGACATCTATTAACTATGATTATATTAAAATTTACATAAGCATTACTGTAATATGTGGAAGAAGTGGAGGAAATGGAATTCGAACTACTCAAATAAGTTAAACAATAAAAGATAGTTTAATATAATGGAAAATTATTATACATTTATAAATAAATTATACATATTAGTGTGTGCGTGAATGAGCAAGCGGTTACATAGTGTCATTCACGCTATAAGTTCTCATATGCTCTTTATTAGCTAAATAATATATTACAAATAAACACACATCTTTGGTGGGTCTAGTATTAAAATGCCAATCAGTATTAGAAAGAAGTTACACAAAATTGCTATTAACGCTTTGACACATCAAAAGTTATTTAAATTTATGAGATACGTTTAATTAGAACATAACATTAGATACAGATATTTATAGGCTTGAGCTTTTTGAAAAGAGGGATCTAATGTAAAGTGACGCGGTGTTAGCATAATGACCGAATATTTGCGGAATCCAATACTTTGAGGTGCTTTATCATATTATAGAACAGTCTAGCCGACTTGCCACCCCACATTTTGTGGAATCGGTTGACAAAGGGATTGCAATGGGCCGAACTTTGCCGGACTTTTCCCATGCATTGCTACGTGAGCATATATATGGTCCAGGGACATTCATCGCCCTGTTTGCGACCTGAAACGAAGAGGAGACGGCTCGGGTATTCCGACGCACGTCTTTAGATAAAGCTTAATAACATGAGTGTGTCCTATGCTAACAACGCTTTGGGGTGGACTAATAACTAGTCAAATAACTACAATTAAGCATATAACCTATAATGATAACATCAAAGATAATGGTATGATCTTATTTATTAAACATAGTTTAAAGATATTGTTAAAAAAGTATTTTTAAATACCAACGAAAGTTCTAAATCCCCTCCCCCCCTTTCATTACACTTATTTAATAAAATTCCACATACGTATAACATAGTATACAATTAAGTCGCCTTAATTTAGAATTAAATAAATAATATTTTATAAGATTTCAAAGCGTTAATTAGTTTTAACTTCTGAATTTACACCGGAAGAAAATTCATAGTTAAACAACAAGTATATATATTTTATATTAGAACATAAATAAAATGTTGGTACGTAAAACAATCTGGCGAGTGGATCAATTAATTAATAACTCATATATATTTAAGGGGACGTTAATAAACTTGATTCATGAAAGTTTACTTAAAGACAGAAAAGATTTTTTTAGAAAATTCAATTCGTCAGATTGTTTTAGATTGACATATTAATAAGCAAGCAGATATATAAATCAAATAATCAATAATATAAATAAATGACCCTACCAAAATTAAAAAGCATATAAGAGAGAATTAAATTTAAATAAATTATTTAAGAGCAAATTACATGTTATTTATATATAAAAATGCAAAGTTAAAGAATACATGAGAACAGATCTTGAGAGATTCTTTAGACTAAATTGACTATTAGGTAGCGGCTTGAAATTTACCTTTCAATTTTAAGAGTCCGATTAAAATATTGTCCGTGCACGGAAATTGAAAATGAAAGTTCTGGAAGCTTCTATTAACATTAAAGTTCTTAGGTCTGGCTTTTCTTCATTGCAGGGCAGCAGGATATTACGGTAGCGCAGATGATGACCCAAAGGGCCGAGCAAGTTGGTGGATTCACTGCTACATTATTTTTTTAGTTTTACAGCAACGTTAACAATCTCTCAATCAATAGTAACTAATAACTCAATCCTAACTAATTCAAAATTTAGCCATTTTATACCTTTTTCTCTTATCAGTTGTTTTTGAAGATGCAATTGTTAGATAACGCCAAAAATAAATTCAAATCTATTTCTAGATTAGAAATAAATTTAACAACATGTTTTTAACACAAGTAAATCTTTAATCTAATTAATCCCATTTATCTTCAGTAAAATTTTAATTAAAAAATACCTTTCCCAGATTAAAATAATAGTGCTTTCAACCCCTAATTATTTTTAGACAATTAAACAACACTTGCATCTTCCATATTGGATTTTATATAAAAAAAAAAATGTATAATTTATAGAAAAACAAGCAATTTGAAAAGAAAAAGCCAAAAATGACATATAAGAAATATTTAAAACATCAATATTTTGTTAGTAAATTTTGCTCCTATGTATATATTTGAGCTGCAACTATAATTTTAATAAGAAGAACTAATAATTAATAAAAAGAATCAATAATAATAAATATTGAAAGTTAAACTACAAATTTAGGTGCGCATCTCAAATATATACATGAAATATATATACTGACAAAAGGAGCAGGATGGGATATAGGGGTTTGAACACGGGTTAGTAAGTAGAAACATGAAGCACAATCTTAAACTAAGATTGACTGCTTCATTTCTCCGGACATACAATGAAACAAAAAACAAAAACATTAAAAAAAAAAATGCCTTGACTAGGAGTTTTCAAGTGACGACCAAAAGAACGACGAAAATTTTCAAAATTCAATATACACTCTTGTTATATAAAACTATATAGATGAAATATCAATGCACATCTATATAATGGAAAAAAAAATTTTTTTCTATGCTTGGGCTACAACACAATTTCTCCAGGCATATGGGGTTTCCAAGAAAATATATAGCAATGCAATACATATAAAACTTTCAAACACATCTGTTCCTACACATCGCACATACATACCTATGTACATATATATGCAGCGCTACATATACAAATACATAAATTTTACACACACATACACTTCTATATATACTACACAATACTACATACCATTGGAAAAGAGACAAAAAAACTTTGGAGAAAAAGTTGAAAAAAAAAATCATGCATCTAAAAGAAAACTCATAGTCTGGTTATTACATGTTTAAAATTGATACATCATAGTATTAAGCTAAAAAATAATTTGCTCTCAATAATTTTTTTTTTTACTCTGAGTTCGAACCCTCCACTTCCAATATGTTTGCATTTGACTCACTACTGGTTAGCAAAATTTATTTTTATAAGGGCGCCAGCTAAGACAGAGTGATAAATGATTTATGATTTATTTACACATTTTTCATATATGTCTCAAGAACAAAAAAACCTTTATATATGACATTGAAGAAAAAATACATGTGTACTATGGTTGTAGTACATGGGTTTTAACTTTAAACAATGAATTTTACACTTTGAACACATTATTTTAAACATATCAAACATGGAAAAAATTATATAACAACTTCTTTAAAAGAATATATATATAAACAGAATTCAGTACTCAGGGTATGTGGGTGTTTATATCGAAGCCCCACGTTGGGCGCCAAACCCGAGAAAAAAAAAATCCTATGTGCCGGTAAAAATACGTTTATCCATCTAACATGAGCTGGAACTCACAAAATGTACTTCAAACCCAGTCAAGCCCAAGATTTAGGTCAGGAACCAGCCTGGATTCGAACCCACCTTCTAAGCCCCAGATCAAACACCTAATGAATAACATAATAGTTATGGCCCATGAGAATTAATCTTAATTCGGCCGACTAGCAGAGCTGAGCAAGACAATGAGACATCTATTAACTATGATTATATTAAAATTTACATAAGCATTACTGTAATATGTGGAAGAAGTGGAGGAAATGGAATTCGAACTACTCAAATAAGTTAAACAATAAAAGATAGTTTAATATAATGGAAAATTATTATACATTTATAAATAAATTATACATATTAGTGTGTGCGTGAATGAGCAAGCGGTTACATAGTGTCATTCACGCTATAAGTTCTCATATGCTCTTTATTAGCTAAATAATATATTACAAATAAACACACATCTTTGGTGGGTCTAGTATTAAAATGCCAATCAGTATTAGAAAGAAGTTACACAAAATTGCTATTAACGCTTTGACACATCAAAAGTTATTTAAATTTATGAGATACGTTTAATTAGAACATAACATTAGATACAGATATTTATAGGCTTGAGCTTTTTGAAAAGAGGGATCTAATGTAAAGTGACGCGGTGTTAGCATAATGACCGAATATTTGCGGAATCCAATACTTTGAGGTGCTTTATCATATTATAGAACAGTCTAGCCGACTTGCCACCCCACATTTTGTGGAATCGGTTGACAAAGGGATTGCAATGGGCCGAACTTTGCCGGACTTTTCCCATGCATTGCTACGTGAGCATATATATGGTCCAGGGACATTCATCGCCCTGTTTGCGACCTGAAACGAAGAGGAGACGGCTCGGGTATTCCGACGCACGTCTTTAGATAAAGCTTAATAACATGAGTGTGTCCTATGCTAACAACGCTTTGGGGTGGACTAATAACTAGTCAAATAACTACAATTAAGCATATAACCTATAATGATAACATCAAAGATAATGGTATGATCTTATTTATTAAACATAGTTTAAAGATATTGTTAAAAAAGTATTTTTAAATACCAACGAAAGTTCTAAATCCCCTCCCCCCCTTTCATTACACTTATTTAATAAAATTCCACATACGTATAACATAGTATACAATTAAGTCGCCTTAATTTAGAATTAAATAAATAATATTTTATAAGATTTCAAAGCGTTAATTAGTTTTAACTTCTGAATTTACACCGGAAGAAAATTCATAGTTAAACAACAAGTATATATATTTTATATTAGAACATAAATAAAATGTTGGTACGTAAAACAATCTGGCGAGTGGATCAATTAATTAATAACTCATATATATTTTAAGGGGACGTTAATAAACTTGATTCATGAAAGTTTACTTAAAGACAGAAAAGATTTTTTTAGAAAATTCAATTCGTCAGATTGTTTTAGATTGACATATTAATAAGCAAGCAGATATATAAATCAAATAATCAATAATATAAATAAATGACCCTACCAAAATTAAAAAGCATATAAGAGAGAATTAAATTTAAATAAATTATTTAAGAGCAAATTACATGTTATTTATATATAAAAATGCAAAGTTAAAGAATACATGAGAACAGATCTTGAGAGATTCTTTAGACTAAATTGACTATTAGGTAGCGGCTTGAAATTTACCTTTCAATTTTAAGAGTCCGATTAAAATATTGTCCGTGCACGGAAATTGAAAATGAAAGTTCTGGAAGCTTCTATTAACATTAAAGTTCTTAGGTCTGGCTTTTCTTCATTGCAGGGCAGCAGGATATTACGGTAGCGCAGATGATGACCCAAAGGGCCGAGCAAGTTGGTGGATTCACTGCTACATTATTTTTTTAGTTTTACAGCAACGTTAACAATCTCTCAATCAATAGTAACTAATAACTCCAATACTCACTAATTCAAAATTTAGCCATTTTATACCTTTTTCTCTTATCAGTTGTTTTTGAAGATGCAATTGTTAGATAACGCCAAAAATAAATTCAAATCTATTTCTAGATTAGAAATAAATTTAACAACATGTTTTTAACACAAGTAAATCTTTAATCTAATTAATCCCATTTATCTTCAGTAAAATTTTAATTAAAAAATACCTTTCCCAGATTAAAATAATAGTGCTTTCAACCCCTAATTATTTTTAGACAATTAAACAACACTTGCATCTTCCATATTGGATTTTATATAAAAAAAAAAAATGTATAATTTATAGAAAAACAAGCAATTTGAAAAGAAAAAGCCAAAAATGACATATAAGAAATATTTAAAACATCAATATTTTGTTAGTAAATTTTGCTCCTATGTATATATTTGAGCTGCAACTATAATTTTAATAAGAAGAACTAATAATTAATAAAAAGAATCAATAATAACAAATATTGAAAGTTAAACTACAAATTTAGGTGCGCATCTCAAATATATACATGAAATATATATACTGACAAAAGGAGCAGGATGGGATATAGGGGTTTGAACATGGGTTAGTAAGTAGAAACATGAAGCACAATCTTAAACTAAGATTGACTGCTTCAATATATAGATGACAGTATATTACAGTGAAAAGTCAATTTAGGAAAATTGAAGATTATAACTTCATAAGAAGGAATTCATTTCATATGTGTGACTTCATCTTTCCAAAATTTGACTTCATTTTTTAAAAAATTAATAAGTGCAACATTACACATCATTAATTTAAGTATTTATTTATCTTTAGTTTTGTAAAATTAAATATTTGTTTCTCAGTAAGTATATGGTATTTGCATTCAGTAATTTATTTGAAAATGTTTTTTTTTGAGCAGAAAATTGTTCAATTACAATAATATGGAAGTATCTCAGTCTTTGTAAAATTAGAAAATAAAAGTTTATCATTTTTTATTTATTTATTTTGTAAAATTAAATTAAATATTTGTTTCTCAGTAAACATGTGATATATTTTTCATTTGAATATGTTTATCTTTTAGCAGAAAATAGTTAAATGAAAAATAACTAACTACAAACTGAAAGTGACCAAAATAGCTATATGTAAATAAAAAATGTACACTTCCTTAGTATTTTTTATTGTTTTTTTATAACTATCAATGAAATTTTCAGATTTTAAAAAATAATTTTGTTGCTTCATCAAAATTGTTTTTACTGGTAGAAATTTTGTTAAGAATAATTTTCTTTTGTTAAAACTACATTTCTTAGTCTGAAAGTTAAAACAAAATCATTTGTTTAATTATTTATTTCTGTTTATTTTTTATTATTATTTGCAAAGTTGATATATTATTTTTTAGACAATTTTTTTAATTTTAACCTTATAAAAATAATTTAAAATGTAAAGATTTAATAAAGAATCAACTTCTATGAGTTAAAATAATAGTTATTATTCCAAAACTTTATTAACAGAGTATATGCATGTTTACATTTGATACATTGATAAAAAAATACAAGGTTATATGTGACAAAAGGAAAAAGGCATGAAATTATTGAATTACAATAAAAGGGTATAAAACCCAAAATTGAGTAGGAACTTAGGAAACATAATATGATTACATTTGACAGAACGTCAATAAATGACAAGTATTGCTAAATAGGTAATCAATACATTATAAAAAGGTGGACTGAAATCAGTTATATTAATACACAAGTTTACTTACCAAATTCATCATTTCAGCTATTCAAAAGTATAAAATTAAAGGGATTATACATATTTAAAAATATTATTTAAAATATAATTGATCATATCAGAAATATCAAAAAATATACTATACAAATAGAACATTTGAGATATAAATTAAAATTCATAAATGAATGAGACAAATAGAGTTTTGAATTTTTTATCTTATCTACAATTCTGCATGATATGTTATTAATATTTAAGGTTTAGTACAAGTTTTTTCCCCATAGGAATCCTCTAAATATTTTTACTAGTAAAGTATTTAATAATCTAATTTTTATATATTTTTTAATTCTGCAAATGAAGGTAATTTTCTGTAACTGTAGTTATTGCTATCTATACATTTAAACATGTGAGGTAATATTTACGTAATACAAGTCCTATAAATCAATTTTTAGTCATGATGTTAATTTCTGAGTAGGTTTTTTTCATGCTTGAAATATCATTTTAGAGTCTTCCACTGCAGTTAATAGTTTGTACTTGAGATAAGATATCAATGCATGCGTAGTAATATAATATTAAATCATCTATACGCTTTATTACTGTTTTACAATGCTTTAATTACCACCCTTTTTTACAGTTTCAGTTGCCCCAGCAATCTTCTTCAGAACTACAACATAATACAAATATATGAATATAAATATACTTGAATATATAATTTAGATATATCTATATGTAAATAATTCATATACATACATATACCCATATAAATAATTACATACATATATAACTATATGGATACAACTTATATACATTCTATATATACATCTTATAATCATTTATTTATTACCTTTTAAATATTATATATTATATATTTTAACCCCTTTACATTCTATATTTATCATTTAAAACCTCCTATTATCATATATATTCTATTCTTATTTTTTATTTTACACTTATTAATCTTTTAAATATTTATCTCTAATTTAATATTTTTTATACTTTACATTATTATTATTCATTTTATTATCAATCAATATTTATAATTTATTCATTCGATTCTTTATAATTTACTTTAATCTATAATATTATTATCTTAAACATATTTTTACCCACTTTTCTTTTTATATTTTCAAAACTCAAATGCTAAATTCAAATTTTAAAAATTACAGTTATATTTTTAGTAGCTCCCTTTTTAAATTTTATATTTATATTATTTAAATTCTACATTTATATTATTACTTGTAGTAATGTTTGAGAGGAGATTTGGTAGAGTTTCCTTTGGTCACTTATTAAAAATAGGCAGCAAATAATCAAAAAGATTTTTAATGGTGATCATTATTGGCTGTGAACACAACTATAATATTCAATATTAAGCTACTTATTTTTCCCTTTATAGACATCTTTTTATTTTTATTCTGATTATTATTAATAATGAATAATATTAATTAATAAATTTTCAAGCTTGCAAGAAATTTTTGTACTTTTACATTCTATTATTGAAAAACAACATTCACAAATAAAATATATATATGCTTGCTATCAAAAAAAATTGTATCTTTTTTACCAGATATAGTTTGAAAATTTGATAAACAAAATAATTACTTTTTTTATATAATAATAAACAGATTTCTCTTTAAAAAAATAAGTTATGAATATTTTTTCATTTAACTTTATGAATTTTATTATTTTGAAATACAAAAATAAAAATAGAATTAAAAGAAAATGTTTAATAAATTAATTTCATTGAAATAAACATTTTTTAAAAAAAATTCACATAAAAATCTATTAGCCTATTTTTTTAAAAAGTCAAAGAAAGAAAATAATTTTTTTATTTCTTTATTTTTACATTTAAAATAAAAAAATATTAAATTTGTAAAATTTAATAAAATATTTTTATAAGGATTTATGTTAGTTAATTTTGAATAATATATATACACATACAAAAGTTTATCAAGAAAATTGTAATTCATCTGCAAAAAATTTGGGATATTAACTAACCAAAAGAACAAACAGAATTTTAAAATGGTTATAGCATAGTGGATTACATACAAGTATTGAGAGAATTTATAGGAAGGACCAATGAATATGAGTTGCTATTATGTTTTGAATTTATGAATTATGAAAAGGCATTTGATTTTATAAACATTTCTACTGAGGTTAAAGCTTTGGGTCATCAAGATATATATTCAGGATATTATCATAATCTGATAAATATTTATCAAATGCAACAACCATGATTAAATTATATAATTATATAAAGAATATTAGCATTGAGAAAGATTGTTAACAGGATGACTTCATTATTGAAAACTTTTTATAGCAGTTTTACAAGAAGTATTTTGTAGATTAAAATGAGAAGCTAAGGAAATAAAAATAAGTATATAGATTTTGCAGATGATGCAATTGTTTTTGCAAATAATGGTACAGGAAATGTTGCAAGAGTTATCAAATGAAAATGAAAATAGAATTAAAGATAAATACTAAAAAGTCTAAAGTGATGTTTAATGGATTTTATCAAAATAAAAAAATAAAAATGGATAATGATGAATTAAAAGAAGTTAGCAACTACAAATGCCTTGGTCAAATTATTAATAGATATGGAAACATAATATATAAAATTAATCATAGAATTAAACTTGGATGAAGTCCTTTTGATAAAAATAACTTAATATTAAAGGAAAATATACCCATGTGTTTGAAAAGAATGTTTTCAAATAAATATATTTTACTATTGCTTACTTATGGATCTAAGATTTAAACTTTTAACAGAAAAACAATATGGAGCACTATATGTTAGGAGTAACAGGAAGGAATCAAAAATGAAATACATAGGGGAGGAAACAAACCACTATTACTGACATTAAAAAATAAAAGACTGAAGTGGAGCTGGATTGGACATATTGTTAAAAGAGATAATAATAGATGGACTGTTGAAATCTTAAACTGAATCCCAAGAGACTGTAAAAGATCTACAAAAGACCACATGTATGATGGCTGGAGTGAAATGGAGAAAGGAAGCTAGAATTCAGAGATATTGAATTAAACTTTGAGAGACCTTCATTCTACTGTAGATCAATAATGTTTGAAAATGATGATAATGAACAAAATATAATTACTTGGTATACACAGCTGTTTAAATAAATATTTCCACCATGGGAATTTAACACTAATTAAATTATTTAAAATTGGAAATGGCAGTAGGGCAATATATCTGGAAGATTTTATTATATACATATATGTGTTATATTCATATGACATTTTTATATAACTTAACTTTGATTTGTAAATTTATTATAATGATTATATAATGAAATATTTTATATAGTGCTATGTTTTCTATGTAATAGTAATATTAGCAAAATTATACTGGGAAAAAATAAGAGAAAAAGAATGATAATTATAAATTATAAAAGTAAAGTTACTGGAATATTATCATCAAACCATCTCTGCATTTTAAATTTATCAAATAAATGCTTTATTTGCATATGAAATAGAATATAGTTTAAGTTGTTTAAAAGTAATAAAAAATATTTAAAATGTTGATTTTAATAAATCAGTGCATTTGTCTTTTAAATGCTTTATTTTTTAAGACACTTATGAATAGTTTTTACTCATTTTTGTCTTTTTTTTTTCAGTTATAATTTTTAACAAAAAAATATGTTCATAATTATTTTAATGAAGTTTCATTAAATATGTAAGTTCAAAAATAAAATAAAAAACAACAAAGTAATAAAAATGAAAAATATCAATCTTAGTTTTAAAAAATTTATTTAATGAAAAAAAAATATTTTCCATCAAATCTCTGTTTTATATAAATTTTTATTAAAATTAAATCTCCTAAAAATTAAAATAATATTATAAATATTACAAATCAACTTTTCAGTTAATCAAATTTATTTTGAAAAGCATTTACTTTTAACATTATAGAAATTTTCAGTTGACTAATTTTTTGCTAAAAAGCAAATATATTTAAGTAATATATATATATATATATATTATGTACTTATTAAGAAATAAATAATTAATAATATTAAAAATAAAATAAATATGTAAATAAATCAAATATAAACTTTTTTTCTGATACACAGAACATTATTTTTCTTTTCTTGAATTATTAATAGATACTGACTATAGTTAGAATTAAAATTTTAATCTAGTACATGATTTTTTAACTATAAAAGTGAGTCAGAGCTTAAATTTTTATAGAAATTTTTTCTTTTCAAGAAATCTAAACTGATATTAGCTATTGAAAACATTTCAGTTTGACTGAAACACTAATGAGATATTTTCATAAAAATCATACAAAAGTTTTATAAAAATCAACATATAAAAAGTAATAATTTTAATAATGCTTTTATAACCATATTTATCCAACTTATATTCAGTTCATCTAGTTGAAAATTTACTAATTAATGCATTAATAATAAATAATAACTATGACAACAAAAAGACAAACATCAGATTTTCCTAGAAGAATTTATTATTTTAAAAGAAAATTCTAAGCTTAATCCTGAAATATCATATATATCAATATGATTTAATTTATATCAAAACTAATTTCTAACTTCCTAATATATAAATGTGATGGGGTTGGTATTCAGTAATATGTAAGATTAGAAAAATAGAGTTAAAATGAAAGTATGTATTTTATATTCAACTTTTATTCTATCATCTCATTTTTGCATTAAATTGAAACAGTCTTTTAATTGAAATTCAGTCTTAAAAAAGCAAAATACAATTAATAACATATACAAAAATTTTTATATCACAGAGAGGTCCATAATACAAACTAAATGACAAACTTTAATATTTTTTCTTTTAATATTAAACATAAAATATTCAAATTTCAAATTCATCTTGGTTATATTTATTTCTTATTTTAGATTTAATACTGCTTATTCATCAACTTGTTCTATTTTATATGTGTTTTATGTTTAATATTGAATAGTCATTTGGCCATTTTTTTTGATACCTAATATTTAGTATTATATATCAAACTCTCCTTCACCCTTGAATATTTACATTATTTCAACTATCTTACATTATTAATTTCCAAAGAGTAATAATAAAATTTGATTTTGTAAAGAAACAATAAATTTATAAATTAATAGATATACGAATTTCTTTAACAATTAAAATTTATCTAGAGTATAAAACTTTTCATAGCCCTTTAACAAAATAATTTATTTTCAAAATCTCATTACAATTATCAAGACTTTTGATATTATGTAAGAATCGTTCAACTTGGAAGGTTAAATAAATAAAAAAGTGTGCAGATATTTTTTTATATCAGAATTTCCTTATATATTGAGAATTTAATGATGCAATAAAGAAAAAGCTGATGAGAAATTTATTTAAGCAGAACTTCAAACAAATAATTCATTCATCTCTTTGCAATAAATTACTAGGTTGTCTTTCTTTCCTTTGGTTTGGTAAAGTTATGATGAAGATATTTATTTCACATTGTTATCCTTCTATTTTCTCATGGCATTGTAATTATATTAAATTATTTTTTTGTAATATAATAGTTTTATTTTTCTGTTTAAATACATTTACAATATCAAAATTGAAACATGTATACTATAAACACTACAACAGATCTAGTTTCTGTATACTATAAACACTAGAGTGTGTGTATATATATATTCATAAACAATTCATTTAATAAGATTCAGCACTTAAAAGGCAATTTAAATTTTCCATTTATACAAACAAAAATGACTTTAAATAAAAAAAATTCAGCATATTTCAATTTTTGTTTAAATGAAAGATATAAATAATTGATATCTTTTTCCCTTTTAACTTTTTTAATATAAAGCAATAAAAATAACTATTATTTTTTAAGATGTTATTTTAAATAGCCAAGTTTATTCTTAAATTATAAGACACATATATTTTTTACACTAGCTGAATCTATAGATTAAATTAGAGCTAACAAAAAAGTTTAAAAAGATAGTTTTATAAGATTATTTCTTATTTGTAGAATTTTTAGTGTAAAATAACATTAATAAACTATAAAAAAATTATTATACCAGCAACATATATTGTTTTAATATGTTATTTCCATCATTTCCCATCTTTATCAATCCATTGCCGTTTGAAGAACTCTTCATGTTTAATGAAGTTTCCCTCCTCATAGTTTTTCTATATCATTTCAACAAACTACCTTATTTCATCTATTCTTTTTACACTTGCTTTAAATCTGGTTTAAAATTTTGATTGTCAATCTATTCTCTTTAATATATATTATTTTTTATAATTTAAATATAATCTTTGCTTTTCACTAATTACCCTTTTTTCAATATAATAAAAACAAATTGGTCATTCAAGAGATTTGATTCCAATATAACTTTTTAAATCATAAAACTAATATAAAATTACAAATTAATCTACAACTGCCAGATTTCTTGCACTCACACTATTGGCAAATAGATAAATACATTAGTGATTATTACTAATCATTTATTAAGCCAAAAATTATCATATCATTGCTAGCCCAGATATAAAGTTAAAATTTAATTAATGATTAATATATTTATTGAACATAATGCCATGCTAACATTAATATAACTCAATCTCTCTTATATATATATATATATGATCAATAGATGAAGCTATATATATATGATCAATAGATGAAGCTTTACCAAAACCTCCGAACAAGCATATATTTGTCTACATAAACGTCAAAAGAGTCAGAATTCACTATCTCTTTCGTTTGCTCCACCTTCAGATCAGCTGATTTCAAGCTAATTTGCTATCATCAGTGAAGGATAGGGCTAGAAACTAGATCTAAACACTGACTCCAAGCGTTTATACAAGTTCCTATCAGTTTGCAAGCATGAATTTTTCAGACATGTAATGTCTTCAAAACCAAATATGTAAACAAATACACGCTTGTTCTGAGGTTTTTGTTAAAGCTCCATCTATTCATCATAAATGCAAGCGATAGCAAGTTACGTGACATAACTTGTTTTTGTTTTTCATATATATAAGGTATACTTAAACCCTTTATTTCACTACACACACTTCGATACATGAATACAAACATATAAACAATGTAACTTCATCTCCCTTCCCTCTCTGATAATTTTTCATCACATTATGACCTCTCACATATCCTCATATTTGCTCAGTATTTATCAATATCAAACCTTTATAATTTAATGTACAAACATTAAAAATTTTATGTTCACACATTTTACAATATCTATTAAAAGTAAATACATAATTTATGGTCAGTGGAATAAAATTTTAAGTGATAATCAAATTAATATGTTCTTATCTATTAGAAGCGTTTAAAATGTAGCTTACTACAAATGAAATTGACTTAGTAACTAGCTTAGATTTATTTAATGTTATTCCCAGGTCATCATTTTGATTTATAGGTTTTTTATTTTAGCAAATTTAATTCTTAGATTTTTTTAAAAAGGATGTCTAAACTATCTATACTTATTATGGGAGTTTAATGTCAAAACAAAACTTGAAAATAGTACAGAATTGATGATAATGTTTGACAAATATAAGCCTAATTAAAACTTTTAGAAATATTGCTTAATAAAACAAAATTCTAAATATTAATAATATCAATGGTAATTGTTGCTGCTTCCAAGAAATGAACTTTCTTTGAAACTTTTCTTCTAAATCATGAGTTATATATCAAAATAATAATTTAAATGATTAAATATTTAATAATCAGCAGAATATTTACAAATAAAGTAAAATAAAATAAAAATTACAATTAAATATGAATCTCTCTTCAAAATGGTCTTAAAAAACTATCAGTTTGTATATTATTTAAGGATAAAGATAAAACATGGACTCAGCAGCTCTAGGAATATGTATGCTCTTCTCTATCTTATAATAGCCAGATATCTATTTATCAAGCCATATTTGATAGGTAGCTCTAATAATGTTAAGTATTATTACGGTAAAAGTTTCTTTCAGCTTCTACAAATAGAGATGAAGGAAAATTTATAAATTAGCTGCATATAAGCTTTTTTAAAATATAAATTCTCCATACTAGCATCATTCCAAATTTCTACTGTCTATTGAGATAAAATTTATGATAATTTCTATGATATGACAAATTTTTATTAACCAAAAAAAATGAAACTTGGTAGGAATGGTACATAATTTATTATGCATAGAGTGTGTGGTGTTATATATGAGTACAAAATTATTAGTTGTGACAAAGACCTCGAACATTGTCATTTTGAAAGCATTCACTTCAAATTATTTTTAAAAAATATTTATATGCTAGTGTACAATAGAAACTGCAAAATCTGACTTGTGACGTTAACTGACGGACATCTAGGATTACTGATTTATAACCAGAACCAAACATCATTATTAAATTTTAATACATCATGACTTTTCTCGTATCAAAAGTATATATATATATGTTAATGATCACCAAGTAGATATCAAAATAAGGATAAAAATACCATAGTACTGTTTGGAACAAAGAACCTCACTCTTTGCTACTGAGAAAATGACCCAATTGGCTCAAGCCTCACATTATGAACTCTCCCTAGTAAAGGACATTTTAAAATTATTTACTCTTATATAAAATTTATGATATTAAAATTGAATTCATAGTATTGCAAAATTTTCTGGAAAATAAAAAATTTGAAAATGGCTATATTATTTATAATTTTACAATGATATTTTGTTTATTTATTAATGTATTAGTCACAGATATTTATGTTTTAAAGCATTTTGCATTATACTAATTTTTTAATCAAATTTTATAATAAATGACAAATGCAAAATATGAATATTATATATAGTCAAAATCAGAGTCATAGATCACATGACCCTTTCTCTTAAGCTTGTAAGTTATAAACAATGAGGATTGCCAATTCCTCTACAAGCGTTGTGATAAATACTTAGCCAGAGCCAGCACTTAAAATATCTCTGTCAGGAACCCCTCCCCAAACCCCTGACCATGGTTTTGTGCTTTGGAACTGCTCAGAGAGGTGTTATGAATATTATATATTTGCTTAAATAATAGAAATTACTTTTGCTTATTTTTCTAAGTTAAAGTTAACAAAAAATTACGGAGATCCTCTATGATTCATATCTGATTTAATATTATAGTCTAAAACTTTAAATTACTGAAATATAATTAAAAATTTTGAAGAAGAAAAGATAAGATAAATAACGTTTATGAAATATTGCATGTCACTATAAATTTTCGATATAACAAATTTTGAAATCTTTATTTTACGAATATCTCATCATCATTTCATTAGTATTCCTAGTGTATAAAAAAAATTATATTAAAATTTTACTAGAATATATTTCCACCAAATCTAAATGGTGCATGAAATACAAAAGTAATGTTCTATCTTTCTAATTACATGATTTTGTACCATGGTTCCAAAAATTATAAGATAACATTGGATTTAGATCGTAAAAATATTGAAATGCTTCAAACAAATATTTTTCTAATTCATATTGTTAAGTAATACATATTTTCTAGACTGAATTTTTAAAAGAACTGGTATCAATGTTATAATAGAAAAGGTTTAAAATAAAGTTTAAAAAAATGAAACCAAACTTTAGATAGGCAACAGCATAAATTTTATGAAATTTACTCATGATTTTTAATTAGTGGCTAGATTCATTATATAAAGTTGCATTATGGATATGTCTTTAGTGCATAAAAATATTTGCAAATGTGAATCTGCCTCCATATGTTTTTAGTTATAGTTGATATTAATACATTTATTTTATTTTTATTTTTTATTTTTTGCTTTGCTTTTGATTCCAAGTCATTATTTATTTATTTTAATTTTTAAACAATTATGACAGAACATATGCTTTATATATTATTTAAAAACAAACTCAAGATAATGTCAGTTAGTTTCCTGTAAACATTTATGACATCCAGTTGTCTGTTATTTTTCCAATAAAAATATTTTCTAATTACATTAGTATTTATTACTCAAATTTTTTTTCTAAACAAGATCAATATTTTTACTTTTATGAACGTAGATTATTTTTGCATGCACACCTATACACATATACATTATTTTTTAATATAATCTATATTTTGGCCCTAATTAAAATTTATAATGTAGCTCTAATGGGGTAGTGTATTATATTTGATTATATCCTATTGTTTAGACACCTTAACCTGAATTTGAACAAAGACCTACAAAACTTTAAAACCTTCATTTCACTTCACCTATTGAAATATATGAATGAAGACATAAAAAAAAACAAATGATACCTAAGATGTATTTCATGCTGAATCAGCACTTTTCAGTTGGCTAAGATCACGACCTTTTATATCTTTGTTATTTGTTTAGTATTTATCAATATCATATTACTACAACTTGATCTACAAGTGTCATATTTATTGTGCCACACATTTGGAAGCATTCACTTTAGATAAATATGTTAATTATTATCATTTTAAATCAAATATAAACTTTAAACTCAATTAAAGATTAATATACCTTATTTTTATTAAACATAATTATATAGTGTTAATCTAATTTCACCCACCTTTTTTATGTGTAATATCTTATACATATTTTAAAATATCTATTCTACCTCACTTACTATAAATATATTAATAAAGATTCGTCATAGATCACATGACCCTATACTTTTAAGCTTGTAAGTCTTATGCAATGTTATATTGCTAAGACTACTAAAATATGGTATGGCTGAAGATCTCTCAGCCCCATATAGCTATTTGAGTTGGATAGCTGGGTTTGAAGACATGTAGGTGTCTGAAATTTTCAGATTTTCCACTCAATAGATAACTTTTAGTTAAATGCTTGGCTTTGGGTTAGTGTTTTTAGATGTAATGTCTGAACCTACCCTGGCACCTCTCTGAGGAGTGCCAGATCATGAAACCATGGTCAGAGGTTTGGGGGGGGTCCTGACAGAGATATTTTAAATGCTTTCTCTAGCTATGCATTTATCACAAAGCTTGTTGAGAAATTGGCAATTCTCATTGTTTATATTAATAAAGATGTCTGAAAAATACAAATAATTCTCAAGATGCATGAAGATAAGTGTAAGAATTAGATTAAGAGTACCACACAACTTTGTTTAATAAAAGTAAGATACATGAGCTAAAAATAAGATGATAAAATTTGATTAATAAGTGATTAGTAATAATCATTAATATATTTATCTAAAATGAATATCAAATGTATAAGTACAAGTAATTTAGCTCTTGTAGATTATTGTAATAAATTAATTTATAGGAAAAATTATATTTATTAGAATAAAAAAATATTAAAAGCATTTAATGTTTACTTGAAGGTGGATATTTTTATTTAATCATTATATCACATAATTCATAAATGTCAGCCACAAGTTTTTCTTCAGCATGATAATCCAATGTTAATCCTTCAAAAACTTTTGATCTCATTATTTCTTTTCAAATTAGATAATTTTCTACTATAAAATTATGCTTTTTATTACTTGTCATCTAATTAAAAACTGCTAAAAAATTTATGTATAACTTATTGAGTTTTTTTAATAAAACTGTTTGTGGCTTTAGCTATTATTTTTTCTATATTTTTATAATAATAATGTAGAAATATATATTTTTGTCAACAATCATATTTCAATAAATATGTAAATAATTATTAACATTTTTATTAAATTATTAAATTTCATGTAATCTTAAATTGAGATTAAGAAATTTCAAATATATCAAATATATCTAAATATTTTTATATAAGTACATGATAATCTTCTGTTTAAATGTTTCACCTTTTTTCTCTCATATGTCATAGCATCGGCCGGGACACGAACCCACAACCGTCTGCAACCAACTACTTGCTTGCAAGGCAGATGCGATGATCTCTCGGCTAATAACGCCTGACAAACCTTTTTCTACTCTTATATTACAACCTTACTAATAATTAATGACTCATTATATTTTAAAAATATACAAGACATTTGATTGTTTAGAGTTTTGTGATTTCTCTATTGGATTGTTTTCATTATCTAATTAAATTGTTAAATATTTTTAGAGAAATTTAATGTTTATTATATATTTCTAAATACATTCAACTGTTAGCAATAACACACATATTAATAGTGAATACAATATTTCAAGGGATCAGGTTAACAAGCAACATCTGAAGTATACACAAGGATAATACTATTCCAAACAACGTTCTACTCCAACTCTATGTGTTATAACAGATAAAAAATATTTAACAATCCAAATAGATGAAGGAAGCTATATATACAAGTGTGTATGTAAGTAGATAATAATAAATGCAGCATTGAACATATATTTGTATTTATATGGCAGACTATTTTCATCATATAATAATAAATATTGAAATGATTTTAGAAAAAAAAATAACTTTATTTAAATTTTTCGACAACATTCAATTGTTAATAAAAGCACACAGGTTAGTATATACATAGTGTTTCTAGTGGTATTATTTTCTTGTCTTCTTGAGATGTTGCTGGCCTGACTAGTGACAATACCAGGATAGGAATCAGCCTGAATCTTTAGATTTTTGAAAATTTAATTTTAAAGTAAAACTCTAACCAATTGAGTCATCCTTCTTATGAAAACATTTAGTAGAAATTTCATATACTTATATATGGGTTTCTTTTTGATTTCTCCATTTTTTCTAAGAGCAAAGTTAATTAGTGATTTCCAGACATTTATAGTCACACTATGTTAACTTATGGGATTATTTGCCTTATCATGTGAGCAGCTTCTTTGAATTATCTTCTTTCTATCTTTTCCTTTTTATCAAATATTTTTGTATTTACCCAAAAGAGCATATGTTTATTGGTCTATATAGATCTGTGACTTTATACACATCTGATTTCTCTTTTATAATTATCTCTTTGTGCTCTTGCAGTCACTTTTTGGGGGAGGAGACTTTGCCATCACACCATCTATTATCTTTTTATTAAATATAATGGCAGTCACTGAGGAAATTATTTAAAAATTGCCTTAGAAAAAACTGCAGAATTATGCTGGAGAATAAAAAGTACACTTGAAATGCAACAAAAATTAAAATCAAACATTTCCTATGATAAGAGGAAAGTGATTAAATCTCTCAACATAGGTAAATCTATAATTATTCTCCCTGTTTACAAAGATAATGTGATAGTTATGATGGATACAACAATTCATGACAGCAAAAAAACTCCTCACTGCAGGCCAATACAAAAAAGTGGCCAAAATTTCGGTAGTGATTACAGAAACAAAGTTATAAGTATTACTCAGAAAGCATTGCAGGTAATTCAGTGATTCATAAAAAAATAAATTAATATCATACTTCAGAAAACTTTTTTATCTTTATGGTCTACCTAAAATCCATAAAGATTATTGTTAATTGTAGAAATTCACCTTGTTAAAACTTGTCAAGATTTTTTCTCAAAGTTTTTAGTCTTGTCAATGATTCTAAGTACTTTGTAAACTTAATCAAACACACAAAAATTTAAAGTACTGATATACTGGTTAACTTTAAGGTGGAAAGTTTATTCTCAAATTAACATGTGATGAAGCATTGTCTAGTGTAATAAAAAGATTAAATGGTGGTAATAACTTACAAACCAGGACAACTATTTCTATTGATAGTATAATGGAATTATTAACATTATGCATAACAGCAACATAGTTTCAATATAACAGAATTTTTCCAAATCAAGAGATGATTATTGGCTCAACATTATCACCTCTGATTAGTAATATTTACATGGGAGATCTTGAAACTACAATCATAAAAACTGCTCCACATCCAACTAAAGTTTGGCTTCATTATATTGATGAAGTGAAAAGTGCAAAAGAGAAATGAATATTTTAGAAAAAAACTTTAATAGTTTGTTATATCTTTTATTTTTGACATCAAATATATTTTTATATATTTTGTTAGACAATCAATTTCTTCTTTTTTTTTTTTTGGTGAAGGGGGAGGGGAGAGATGGAGGGAGTATGCTTTTTCCACTTTGTTTCAAAATAGTATATTAAAATTCATTCGTTTTTATACAATCCTTTATTTATTTTTATATTTTATAATGATTTGCATTAATCCATCAACTGAACCATTTCTTTCTTGCAAAGTTCTAGAAAATGTTTAATACCTACACAAAGCTTATTTTGTGTAGGCATTATTTATATAAAATTCATTTAAATTTTACCTCAATACTTTGTATTGAAACTCTGTTTCATAAATTATTGACATCAAGTATAAGTTATATCAATTTTTTAAGAGCTTTATGTTAAATTGTCAAATCTTTAAAAAAAAAATTTTTTTTAAAGGTATTTTTCATTCTTAGTTACAATTACTATTAGAAGGATTATTCTTTGATGTAACTTGTGAAGCTTTTACAATTCTATCACAATAAACTGCCAATCAACATTCGTGTGCTTGTTAAATATTTAATATTTTAGTTTTTATCTCTTTAAATTTATTTAATTTCTTTTGTAATTGTCCCAAAGCAAATCAGAATAACTAAATAATAGAGTAGTAAGACTAAATGATTTACATGTTTTATTGCATCATATAGATATAATTATATATGATTATGTAATGTGAAACCAATACATTCAGAAATTTTGGCTGATAAACTAGATTTTTATCTTAACATTATCTATAACAAAATTCAATAAAATTTTATCTATATACTTTTTATTGAAATCCTGTTTTTTATGTTAAAAGTATGATAAATTATATCTTAATCATTTTTTTTAACTCTATGAAATCAATATAAGCCATTAAATTATTTTAAAAAATTTGCATTTTTTATTTTAGTGAATTATTAATTTTTATAAATACTTGAAATTTTTATATAATCACTGAACTTTTTATCTTAATTTAATTCTCAGTTCAGTAGAAATGGATTTGCATATCATATCATTAAATAAATCATTTTTATAGCGCGATGTTTGTAAACTGTAATATGTAACACATCATTACACTGTTGCACATGCGCTTTGAAGATTTTAACTATAAATGAATGAATACTAGCACTCAACCACATGATAAAGTCTTTGGAAAAGATAGAATGGCCATCTATTTTTTTGAACCCAAACGCTTTTGTATGGATGAATCTTAAGTGTTTGAAAGTGAAAGCGTGAATATATTAAATAATCACTTTAAATTACTATTACATGCTTGAATGAAAGACGCCAATGAAATTTATTAGAATTTACTATACTTCATTCTTCTTATTTGATATTAAATGTATGTAAATAAATCTTTTTTTTTTCACTTTCAAACACTTAAGATTCGCCCATACAAAAGCGTTTGGGTTCGAAAAGATAGATGGCCATTCTATCTTTTCCAAAGACTTTATCATGTGGTTGAGTGTTAGTATTCATTCATTTATAGTTAAAATCTTCAAAGCGCATGTGCAACAGCGTAATGCTGTGTTAAATATTACAGTTTACAAACATTGCGCTATAAAAAATGATTTATTTACATACATTTAATATCAAATAAGAAGAATGAAGTATCGTAAATTCTAGTAAATTTCATTGGCGTCTTTCATTCAAGCATGTAATAGTAATTTAAAGTGATTATTTAATATATTCACGCTTTCACTTTCAAACACTTAAGATTCGTCCATACAAAAGCGTTTGGGTTCGAAAAGATAGATGGCCATTCTATCTTTTCCAAAGACTTTATCATGTGGTTGAGTGTTAGTATTCATTCATTTATAGTTAAAATCTTCAAAGCGCATGTGCAACAGCACAATGCTGTGTTAAATATATCATATCATTGTAAATGTAGACTTTACTAAAATGACTATATGTATGATATGTTATTAGACATCTTTAAATAGGGTATAAAGTGAAACTGGTTTTAAATAGCCCACTACAAAACTATGAGGAACAATGAAAGGGAAGGCAGAAATCACCAGACCAGGTGGTAAAAATTTAATCATTTTTTAATCATTCTTTTACCCTGTAGCTAAAGGTAGTTAGATAACCATCAAATTGAATTAATTGAAAGAAAACCCTTAAGCCTGTTAAAAAATTAAAATTACTTATTTAGATTTAAACTCAGGCCACAGATATGATTTGTGAATGCATTTTAGTGCAACTTCCTCCAATCTGATTTCTTTCCCTTTTTTCATTAATTCAAATGCTTTGCAAATGGAACTGATTTGCAGAATTAGTTTTAATTTGTTTGTTTTTTGTTTTGCCATTTATGATTTCAAGTTTCTTTATTTAATCTGTATAGTGTTGTGAAGTATAAGGCCACTTTAATAAAGTATTTAAGTATTGAGAATTTTTTAATATATAATAATAGAATTTTTATGCATTGCTGATATACACATTTAAGTTACTAACAACAAATTCTTACTCAAAATTAATAAATATCCAAGTTATATTGTAGTGTATTTCTGTATAGAAATAGTTTCTGCAAGAAGTCAGTTTCTATGAAAAACTGATTGTATTAACATATGATCACTTTCTTCTCAGGAGGTCAAGTGAAATTAGAATGCCAAAGTGGCAGGCTGATTACAACAGTTTCATTAATAATCAGCTAAACTAAATTATCCTGTCTGGAATTTTCACCACCTTAGCAAAGATATTAACAAAATCAGTCATATCTTTTTTTGCCATTTAGTGCCATATATTATAAATATGATAAACCAATGCTGCAATTTAATCTTCAACCCCAGACCATTGTCTGCTTTTACTTTCATCAAGTAATGGAGTTATTAGTGATTAGTATAGATATTCAAAGACATGATTTAACATATCCTAATGATTTTTTATATTTTCATAAATAATTTATTTAAAATGTTTTAATATTGAAATATAAGAACATGATGCAAATGTAATATGTAATTATATCATTAATAAAATTTTCTTTCAGAAAAATCAAAATATTATCTAAAACATCACAGTAAATTATGAACTCTGCAGCCAAGGAAATATGACTCTCCCTCAATAGGGCTGAAGACTGCATTAATATTTTTTGTTGTGTCTTTACAGACAAGGCCTCTACAATCATTTATAAATCTGATACTTTTACTTTATAGTAATGTTAGCTAAATACTAATTTACTAAGCAATAACTAAATATGCAATTTGATTGTGGGATAACTATATGTAAGAAAATTCTAATATTGTTTTTAATATAAAGTCCAAACTTCAACTATCATGGATTCAAACCCCAGTTTGAAAATATTGTCAAATATATATTCTCTCCATTATTTATAAGGCATTTCACAAAGTATTTACTACCAATGAAGTATTTAAAAATGCTAGAAACTGTCATATTAATGTTTACTAAGGCAATAAACCTGAAGCATGTGCGGTTGAAAATGCGAAGGTAGGGGCATGCTTTAGGTTTATTGCCTTAGTAAATATTACTTACGGTAATCAATGTGTGTGCAGTAAATAAATTTGTAATATTAATGCTATATAATTATTTTTTTAAATCATTGTTTTTGTGCTTAGATGGTATACTACTTCCATGAAGCTTATTATCAAAATATAAAAATAATATTGATTGCATGAATGATAAGTATTACAAATATTTTAGACTTGTTTCTAAGTCATAATTATTAAAATATTATTTATAAATAGTTTTTATAATATCTTGGAAATGTGAAAAAAATTAATATCACTTGATTTATTAATTCTTACTATGCTGAGATTGTAATGGTTTATACTAACTATTAAACAATATAATAATGATAGTTATATTCAATCTGAATATAAATATTTTTCTTTATCAAAAGCAAGAATAATGTTTATCTGTCAAAAATAACTCTAGTTAAACCATGAGAGAGACATTAAATTATAAGCATTGGCTAATCACCAAAGTGTAAAAATATTTAAAACTTTATTATAAAAAATATAATAAAGGACAGCAAAAGAAAATAGTTGTCTTACACTAGTTCTTGAAAACTTGAAAAGATTGAATTCAAAGGGTTTTTTTTTTTTTATAGATACAATATAAATTCCAAAAATAATTGAAATCATTTATGTTGATTCACATTATTGATTTAATAAATTTGAATAATACTAATATGATATAAAGCTCACAACCATCACATGATCACCGCTTCTAATGCTTGCTTATAACTGTTATTAAAACAGGCAAAACTCTCCATACAGTATTGCCACTCAGTGCAAGCCAGAGTAATCAATGGATGTCAGAAGGCTTGTGCATAAAATCTCCATCTAGTGCCTACTCATCCAATCTCCCCAGACTAGATTCTGGCTTGTGGCCTTCATCAGTGAGGAGCCTTGGATCTGAGAGCACTGCACCTAGATCTTAGGATCTATTGCAACCCTCCAGCAGCCACCTTTTATTTCTACTTAACTACAAAACTATGAGTCTTAAATTAAAAACATTATAATATTTTCAATCCAAGCTTATTAACTTATTTAGTCATATAGGTCTGAACTCAGTTCAGTACCTATACATTTTGGTGACTTTGATTCTTTAATAACCATAGCCACCACTATCCTATTAGGCAGAATTGGTTTTAAGCCAATAAAAATCACATGATCACCATTTTTATGCTTGCTTATAGCTGTTATTAAAATGGGCAAAACTCACCATACTTATTGCCACACATAGCAAGCTAGAATAATCAATGGATGCAAGAAGGCTTGTGCATAAAATTCCCATCTAATGCCTACTCATCCAATATCCCCAGACTAGTTTTTGGCTTGTGGCCTTCATCACCGAGGAGCCTTGGATCTGAGAGCACTGAAACTAGATCTTAGGATCTAATGCAACTCTCTAGCAGCCACCTTTTATCTTTACTTAACTATAAAACCATGAATCTTAAATTGAAAACACCTTAATATTTTCAATCTAAGCTCATTAGCTAACTCATCCAATATCCCCAGACTAGTTTCTGGTTTATGGTCACATGATGTTTATTGGCTTAAAACCAATCCTGCCTAATAGGATAGTGGTGGCTATGATTATTAAAGAACCAAAGACACCAAAATGTATGGGTACTGAACTGAGTTCAGACCCATATGACTATATAAGTTAATGGGCTTGGATTGAAAACATTAAGATGTTTTCAGTTTGAGACTCATAGTTTTGTAGTTCAGTGGAGATAAAAGGTGGCTGCTGGAGGGTTGCATTAGATCCTAAGCTAGGTGCAGTGCTCTCAGATCCAAGGCTTCTCACTGATGAAGGCCACAAGCCAGAAACTAGTCTGGGGATATTGGATGAGTAGGCACTAGATGGGGATTTTATGCACAAGCCTTCTGGCATCCAATGATTGCCCTAGCTTGCTGTGTGTGGCAATATGTATAGTAAGTTTTACCTGTTTTAATACTCATTGTATATGTTTTCAAGGAATTAATAAAACCAAATGTCATTATTTTTAATTATCTCTTATGAATATACTCTTTTAAGGTCTCCTGCAAAAATATTACAATAAATTATGACTAGCAAGAAAAAAAAATCTCATAATCTCTGCAATCATTTTTAGTTTCATTCTTATATAAGAATATAATTATTTTATTTCTTTCCTAAATAAGTTTTTTTCTGTATATTGTCCTCTAATCTATTTCTATAATTAATTCTCATTTGTAATTATTCCTTTTTCTGCTAAAATGTTTATTGCTAAATTAACTATTCTGTAGTATTCAGTAAGTGAGAATTTAGCTCCTTTTAACTCAGTATTAAAAATAAATATGAAAAACCACTCAAATCCTACATTATTTAGCAAAGTAATGAGTAATACCTTCTCTTTCACTCTTCTCATATGAGGTTGGAAGATTCTTTTCTCTGCAGTTATCTATTTAATTAAAGGTATAATTATCATTCTATATATTATTTGTTAACAAACAGGAATTAAATTTTCATCCATTTCAATACATTATACTTAAGAAAAAAATTGATATCGAATCTCCATTATGTATTTATTTTTAAGTCAATGTAATATTCTGATATGCTATTACAAAAATTAATATATAATATATAAGGGATTCGAACTTAGACTTTCACATAACCCTCCACTCTCCAAGCCATCTCATATTGCTGACCATATATATCTGAATGTGCAGGTATAAGCCTGTACAGTGTATTAATTTAAAAATTAATATAGTTTTAAAAAAATATTTTTAAAGAATAAAGTTTATTATATTCATTCACCCCACAAGTGCTAAAGGAAGCTATTCTCTTAATGAACATATTTAAAATAAAATCAATACGCACACTATTAAAAAAAAATGGTTATTCATAAAATTTATTTACAAGCTCATTAAACTCTATAATGCAACTCTAAATTTTGAGGCACTAACATAAATTGAGTTAAAATACTAATCGGTAAGAAGGAAGTGTTGTTATTGCTTGTCGTAATGCTCTTGTTGTTTTGTCCCTTCCATTTGCCTTCATGGAAAAAAAATTTTAAAAAAATTTACGTTTTTTAAAATTCCATTTTTCTCAGAAATCCTATTGCCTTGATAATTCCATTTATCTTCTGAAAAAAAACTTGATGTATAAAAACAATAATTATATTTCAATTATAAAGATCTTTTAATTACTTTAAAAAAACAAATTAAAGCATTATTATAGGCACAATTGTAAAAGTTATTATTAATTTACTTCTAAAGAGTAAATGTATATATTGTATAAGAAAAAAGCAACTTAAGTTAAATTACAATGGTTTATTAAATTCGATTTAAAAAATAAAAGATAAAGGCAAGCAGTGTAACAGAAATATACTCTTAAAAAACACAGGGGGGGGGGGAATCAGGTCATCACAGTATATTTTTTAAATAGCGCATAATTGGTTTAAAATATTTATTTTTATAATAAAATATCAATTTCCGTCAAGCTTATGACAAGAGATAAACGCTTGTCTTAAAATATAACCATAATAATTTGTTTAAAATCTTATTATAAGTTTTAATTTTAAATGTACACTTAAATATGCAGAAACGCCCCATCTATTTATTAATTATGGAAGTTGATAATTTATAAGAAAAACTAAACTTGATAAATATCTTAAATCAGGAACCCAAGAGACCCATTAAAAAACTTTACCTTCAAGAACTGTGTGTAATTTATCAAAGTCTTTACTTATTAATTCTCATTAATATAAATTATCTATTTTTCTCTTACACAATTTAGTTTAATTACTATATATATATATAAACTAAATCAGCAACAATTACATAGACATCTAAATAAAAAGGAATCAAATTTATTCTCTATTTGAAAAGCATATAATAAATAGTCTACAGTATCTGGAAGCATTCCACTTCTGTTTCAACTCTGCGGTTACATTATATTTCAGATGATTATAAAAAGCTGGAATTAATAGTTCTAAGTACATTGAAATTATGTTTAAATAGCCATCGTTTGATAAATCTATTAATAGTTAAGTTTCAAGAAATTAATTTAAATAATACAAAAAAAGTAAATGATTATTAAGTGATTGTGTGAAATATAATATGTCTGTTGATGTAAACTAATTGTAAGAAACCATTCTGGAAATCTTATTGGCTCTATTTTCTACTGTTTATTGAATGTGTAAATAGTTTTATAAGTAGAGGAATATAGAAAGTATTATAACTGTTGTAGTTTAATATCATTTTGTTTGATAATAAATGTATTCCTCTTTACAATTGTTCTATTAATTGCTTTCTTCTCACTTTTTCTAAGGTCCATACAAATATATTCATATGCATTCTGGTATTCTGATAATATGTAGTATCTTTAGGTTATTTTTATCTAATCTTTTATCCATCTAATAAAATGTCCACATTTTTCAATAAGATCATCTCATTTCTTTTTTCATGACAAATCATTGGAGAAAGAGATGGTTAGTAAAATTCAGATTTTATCAAGTAATAATGTAACAATAATCTTATAAATGCTCTGAAAAAACAAATAGGAAAACCCTCTTTTATAATATCATTATTTCTTATAGTTTTGACTAATTAGTAAACCTATCTACAGATTTAAATAACAAATTATATTAGTTATTTCATATTCATATATTTTATAGCAATATTCCACTTAACACACCTTTACAAATAACTAACATGATTCATTTATCAATCATAAGTCCAAAAATGACTTCTAGATATTTAAAATAATATGGTGTAATTAACAGTTAAAAGCTTTTATAAGTAAAATTTCCAAACAAGGGATTTACATAAAATGGTAAGTGTAATATACATTACATTGACAGGTGTACAGATCCATGTTAAGGCAAAGATCTTAGAATTCAATTGGAGACATATCATTACTTAAGTGATGAAAATGAAAAAAAGTTTGTTGTGAAACTACTTCCTGAAATGTTTATTTTTACATATAACAAAAATTGTGCTTGACTTTTTTCTATTGTTTAATGAAAACTCATTTTCATTCCACATCTGGAAATAATAAGATAAAATAATCAAATCATTCTCACTCAGGAGACCATTTAACATTAAGCAAAAGAAGTGATAGAGTTGAGTTATAATCCATGGATCTACTTGAGTCTATCATCCTACCACCGCACTAAACCATACAATGTGTCTGAAAATAAAATAAAGAAACAAATTACTAACATACATAATATACTGTAAGTTGCTATTTTTTGCATCTCTTTATTATCTAATAATTATTATAATGAAATTTTTAATCATTCTTACATCTAACAATAGATTCTATATTTCATAATTAATGGGACCATTTTTTATCTTGCAGCATTGTTTTCCCAAGAGTGATTGCATTTTAAGAGATTTCTATGAAGAGATAATTTTGTTGTTCACTTTGCTTATCCTAATATGACCATCGTATACTATATTATTATTTTATGAATCTTCTGTTTATACAAATGTCAGTAGTCTCTATAGCCATATTGAAATTAATCTGCAGGAGACATTCAGTTTTTAATATTGCTAACACATTTTATTTATTCCAATAATTTTAATCTAACAAAAAGTCTCTTAGATTTTTTTTCTTATTTTGCACTTCCCAAGAGATTCTATTTTTTTTTTATGCTATTTGCTTTTGAGCAGTTAGCAATTAAAGTAAGATCCAGAAAGTATTAAAAACACATAGAACTAATCTTTATTTTATGTGAGAATGATATTTGAAGGGTATGAAACTATCAGTATGGGTGTGAATATTTGTGTATTTTATGTGTCATAATTATGTGGAGAATCAGCACTTATTATATTTTCAATGGTATGGTTGGCTAAAGGGTTGCAGTGTGGAGAAGATTGAAGCCTGTCCATTAAAGTTTAAAGATTTACTATCTTAATATAAACTGATAACAGATAATATATGTATGGGAGATGATAATTTGGACCAATTGATGAGTGCTGGTTTAGCATGAAATATGTATATTGGAAATCATTTATCTTGTTCACATATATGTGGTAATGTGTATCAGTTGTATAAGATGCTGTGGATAGCTGTAGGCAGCTTGAAATCCGAGTTCAAATCTCTTCCATTCATAAATAATAAATAATAAACAGCAACTCAACAATGAGTATGGCCAATCCAACTCATAAAAAAAGAAAGAAAGAAAGAGAAGAAAGAGAAAGGAAAAAAACTACTCTACAAATGAGTTTTGCAGTGACTACACAAACCAATCTGTGAATCACAAAAACATCCACATAAAGAACATGCTCATCCAATATTCTGTTTACTAGATATTTTACAATGTATTTTAGTTTTCTCAGCTGAAAAATTGTCTTTCTGAAATACTTCAACACCATGTCTAACTGTAGCTCTCCTCCATTATATTCTTTTCCCTTCTATATTGCAATTGCACTTCTATCTTTGAAATAAGCCTTATAATGTAGACAGGGTCTACCTCCCCTATGAAACTCATATTCAAGTATACCATAAAACCCTCTTTTAAAAAACATCCATTTGTCTATTTATTTTACATCCAATCCAATGCCAATGTGATTTTACATTAGTCAACTCAATAGTATCACATCCTGCAAACTGAAGAACCTTGGATGTTTTTACAATCTTGCCAATGTATTTTTAAATTTTATAGAGTATCCTTAAATAAAACTTTTCTAGTGCATTTATACTGCATTGTTAGGGTGATCAAATTTCACATCCATATAATAAAGTAAGTAAAATAATAGTTTATATACAGTTAACTTAGTTGCAGTAGTTATTTCCCTATGATCAAATATTTTCTTTTGACTTGTTAAAAGCAGTAGCAGCACACTGGAATCTGTATTGAATTTTAACATATAAGTTCATCTATTTAAACTGATTATAGTCTCAAGTTAATAATCATCTAAGCTGAAAGTTGCTTGGGAATTTTTCTTTCATCACTTGCTGATAAAGAACTTGTGTTTTTTGAAAATTAATTAATAAACTGAGATCTTTATCTTAATACATTGAGATCATTTTGCAAATCATCTTTAGAGCTAACAAAAATAGCATAATTAATTTCTTGCTTTTGTCTTTAACTAATTCAAATTAAAAATTCCATCATCAAACTTGTATTTTGATCCCTGTGTTATTAAGCAACTTATAAACAATTCCAAAGACAACTGCCATAAATATTGAAAACAAAGTTGGAGAATTCACACAATCTTGTTAACACCAGTTTTCATTTCAAATGCCTCAGATTTTTTACCTATGGTAATAACACTTCATAAACCAATTTTATTAATTGAATCAAATGCTTTGACCAAATTGATAAAAGCAATATATAAGTCATTTATTTGTTCCTGACATTTTTCTTATATTTACCTAGCAACAAAAATCAAACATATAGTGCTTCTTGATTCCCTAAAAGCATATTGAGTCTCAAGTAACCATACATCTATAACTGGAAGCAATCTATTTAACAAAATTCTTAAAAATAATTTTTGCTGTAGTGAATAGTAATGATATTTTATGATAATAAACACAATCTTGTCTATTCTCTTTGTTTTTAAAAATTGGAACAATTAAAGTATCCTTAAGTTCAGATGGCACAACTTCATGAGACCAGATATTTCTGAAATATTCCAAAATTTTTGAAGCTAAGATATTGCCCCCATATTTTAAAACTTCTCCAGATGTTATCAGGATCTGCAGAATTTCTTATTTTTTAAGATTATAAAGAGCTGCTTTGACTTCATTAAATTAGATTTCTTTATCCAAACCTAAATTGATACATAAAATGAATCTATTATTAAAGTTATTGTATCATTATTTAAAAGTGATTAAATTACTCCTTTTACCTCAAATAAGAGGGCCATTTTTTGGATATAATACGATTGTCATACCATTTCTCAGGTCCATGTGTTGCTTTCAGTGCTTAAAAATGATCTACAATGAACAGTGAATTACTATATTTTATTTGCAGTTTTAATCCTCCAATAATTTTTAAGGCTTCTTGTCAGTCATTGAACTTCTGCCTTCAGGTTTTTATATTTATTATAAAGTTAAACATTTAATCTATTATTTTACTAAGCAGAAAATGTCACATGTTTTTCTATTTAGTTAATTAATCCATAAATCCAAGATGGAAATGTAATAAGGTTTTCAATTCAAACTCACTCACTTATATAGTCACATAAATATGGAACTACTTCAGTCTCTATAAATTTTGATGCCATTGTTTTTTTTTTAAAAAAAACCAAAGTCACCATCATGCTATGAGCAGTATTGGTATAAAACCACCAAAACAACACATTATTACCATTTACCATGCTTACTCCCAGTGTTAAAAGAATAGTAAACTCTATATGCAGTAGTGCTATCAGTGTAAGCCTTAGTAACCAATGAATGAAAGAAGGTTTATGCATAAAATCCCTAAATAATACCTACTCATTCATAATTCCCAGACTAGGTTCTAGATTGTGGCTTTATCATTTAGTTGTCTAAATAGGTAAAATATGGTTGCTGGTGGGTTGCATTAAGTCCTAAGACCTAGGTTCAGCATTTTAAGACCCAATGCTTCTCATAGATGAAAGCCACAAGCTATAAATTGGGGTTATTGGGTAAAGCACAAGATAGAGATTTTATGCACAAAACTTCTTGCATCCCTTGTAAGTCCTGCACTGAGTGGCATCACTGCATAAAAAGTTTGCTACTGTTTTAATATCTTGTGTGCACATAGAAAATAGTGATCAAGTGAAATTTTAGTGATTTTATACCATTCCTACCAATAGAACAAAGATGATTGTATTTTTTAAAAAGTCAGAGACACTAAAATGTATAGATACTGAACTGGCTTCAGATCTATATGACTATATAAGTGATTGAGCTTGTACTGTAAACATTATTGTGTTTTCATCTTGCACTCATAGCTTTATAGTTAACTAAATGAGTAAAAGGTGGTTGCTGGAGAAATGCACTAGATTGTTTGATCTAGGTGCAGTGCTCTTGGCTCCTCACTGATGAAAACCACAAGATGTCTGGGAATATTGGATGGATAGGCATTAGATAGGAATTTTATTCACAAACCTTTTCGTAACAATTGATTGTTATGGCTTGCATTGAGAGTCACTACTGCATGCGGAATTTGTTATTGTTTTTATTTTGTATAACTGTAAAAAAGACAAAAACAAAATGAAAGATGAGTAAGCTATCTAGCTAGATTATCACAAAATAAAAATTTTCATACTTATGATTTTTTTAGTCATATAATATCATATACATGTCAGACATTAATCAGAAATATGCACCAACTTTTTAATCAAGCTAAAGAAAAATGCTTTATTTCTTTTAATATGATTTATTCCCTTCTATTTTGACAGATCTAGTATGGATAAGGCTTAAACTCTTTAGATAATACTGTAAATTATGCACATCAGTAAATTAATAATAGAACAGATAATTCATTAAGACACTTAATTAACAACACTCATATATATATATATTGAACCGAATTCGAATATGTGTATTCGAAACACCGGTCTCTTAGGCAGAGAAGAACATACTCGGAGAGTATGTATGCCCAAACGATAGCTATAAAGTATATAACTAGCATTACATTTCCAGGACATAGCTTCTTCTCGGCTGTTGAGTTCAACACCAAGTTCAAAGCACTTTTTTTTGTTTGTGTATAAACATGGGCACTAGCTGCTTATTCTAAAAGAATAGACAACGCACTTTGAATAGTGGCAACTAACTCAATGCCTAAATCCACGACTAGCTCAGTTGTTTGTAATCACTAATAGATTATACTTAATTAGTGGTTAAAAGACTTGATAAAGAATTTGTTAAAAAGAATTGACCGACAAATAAAGTTTAATTTTAATAATAATTTTAGATAAAAATTATATGTGCCTATATCAATATAGGTACATTACACCACCCTTCCTTTTGAGAGTAAAATGCGTCATTTTTGACCATTTTATCTCTGACAACATTAAATCTTAATTTATTATTCTTTCTAAGTTTGCTTTTTGGTATCTTTTCCTTTTCCATGCTAAGGGCAATCTCCAATTATGCTTTTCTTCTTTCTATGCTGGTAACATTGCTTACAATGTTTGTCCTGGATAATGACCACGAGGAGAAACTAAATTTGTGGCACAGGGATCTTTTATAAACGAAGCTTTGGCTGCCGATTCTCTTGATCAGACTTTGACTAAGAAAAGGTGGCTGCAAATAGCAGGAATTTCAACTGTCCATTTCTGACTTATGCCCTGGAAAACGATTGCCGATTCTCTTGATCGGACTTTGACTAAGCAGCTGCAATGGCAGGAATTTTCAACTGTCCATTTCCGACTTATGCTTTGGAAAACTAGGTACGAGATATGGGGATTCTCCCCTGAAAAGTGACTTATGACTTACTCTGGTTGTTGCCAGTGCGCTTTTTTTTAAAGAGGAATGATCCCGGCCAATCCGTTGCGGGTACTAGAATTTATCCAGTCGAGAGCTTTAAACTTAACCTTAACTAAAACACTTCTATACTACCCTCATCCCTTTAGATTCGAACCCTTATACGCTCCTAATACAACTTAGATTGACTTTCATTTATATTATTTTTAAATTCATTACGAACATTATTTAAATATTATTTATTTAATCTTACAATACTATTCTAAACTATCACGGACATCAATTTACATATTTATTTATATTATGATATTACTTTTAACCCATTACTTTAACTTATATATTAACGTGCGTGTACTCAGAAAAAAACTATTTTGCTTTACTATGAATATTTTATTTATTTTCTACAGATATATTATACTTATTTATTTAACTTGTTTTTATTTTATGTATTTCCGTTATTTTATTCATTTATTTAATTCTACAAATATTATTTCTAAATCCTTAATTTGACCCATTTATTTAACTTGATTTTATTGATTTTTATTTATTTGAACTGTTTATTTACGAACATTTCCTTAATTAATATGTGCGTGGAGAAAAAAAAAAATTTTATTTTGTGAAGCCTTCATTATTATTATTTGACAAAACAATCCATCATTTTAAATAGCGAAATTCTAATTCAGGCTTTTCACCTACATCAAAATAATTATATTAGACTCATAGTCCATTTCCGCTCCTTTTTGTTTATTTCCTTTACTATTCCACCCGTTTACTAACTTTTAAACTATGTCAGGCGGTTCCTTCTTTCTTTCTACAAATTCTATAATATAAACTAACTTTCTACAAATTCTATAATATAAACTAACTTTCCTCTCTTATCAGTTCCGTTTTTATATTTTATTGCTTTATCTCTTTTTCTTTCTGTTCTGTTTTCGACTTCGTAACTCAGAAAACCTTTATACCTAGACAAACTCCGAATTACTTCAATCTGGGAATATTTTTTTCTACGCTTTCTCTTTGTTTTAAATCTACGTCTACAGTGAATGCGAACGTTTACTTTAAACCTTTTATTTTTAATTCTTTGTAAAAACTCTTTTACGCTATTTTCTACCTTTTGATCTACATAAGTTTCTACTTTATCTGTCACAACGCTATCTGATTCTAATTCAATTTCTACATTTTTCATGACCTCAACTTCCTGACTTTCTTTAATTAAATCTAACTCTATAACTTCTTGGTTCTTCTCTACCTTTACCATTATCTCACGTCTTATTTCTCTTACTTCTGCTCTGAGTTCTTTAATTTCTGTTTTAACCTGACTAATTTCTTCCTTCAATTCTGCTTTGAGTTCTAACTGACTTTGCTCAAATTTCTGACACAATTCTTGTTGACTTTGTTTAATTTCTTGATGCATTTCTTTTATCAATTCTGCTTTGAATTCAGCTTTAAGCTCCTGTTGGCTTTGTTCAAATTTCTGACACAATTCTTCTTTAAACTCTTGCATCATATTCATCATCATTTTCATCATCATTCAGGTCTCAGATACTTCTTCTTTCTCTTTTTCCACTAACTGGGGATTTTTAAAATATATTGGGCTTTCTTTCGGATCCATTTTCGAAAATTTCAATTTTAAAGTACTAGCGCTTATGTTAAACTAAATTTAAATACAACTTATTTATTTATTTTTCTTATTAAGACGGAAACTCATGTTAACTCCAGCCTTTTGTTCTTTTCACTACCCGCTCTTAATGCTTTAACTCCGCCCATAACACCCAATTGACTCTGATTTGATAGCATAAATGTCAAAATCTCTTTCATTTCGAAAAAAAAAAAAAGAAAGTTTCGGTCAATTCTTTTTTTTTAAAATTAAAACACTTTTACATACATAATTTAATTTTTCAAACAAGAAACAAAGTACCTTGTTACTGTTGTTTCTTAGGTTCAGCCCCTTGTTGGGCACCATTTGAACCGAATTCGAATATGTGTATTCGAAACACTGGTCTCTTGGGCAGAGAAGAACATACTCAGAGAGTATGTATGGCCAAATGATAGCTATAAAGTATATAACTAGCATTACATTTCCAGGACATAGCTTCTTCTCGGCTGTTGAGTTCAACACTAAGTTCAAAGCACTTTTTTTTGTTTGTGTATAAACACGGGCGCCAGCTGCTTATTCTAAAAGAATAGACAATGCACTTTGAATAGTGGCAACTAACTTAATGCCTAAATCCATGACTAGCTCAGTTGTTTGTAATCACTAATAGATTATACTTAATTAGTGGTTAAAAGACTTGATAAAGAATTTGTTAAAAAGAATTGACCGACAAATAAAGTTTAATTTTAATAATAATTTTAGATAAAAATTATATGTGCCTATATCAATATAGGTACATTATATATATATATATATATATATATATATATATATATATATATATATAATATATATATATATATATATATATATAATAGAGATATAAGTAACAGTTCACAAAAATTTAATTAGTTTTACATCAACTTTATTAGGTTTACTATATACAAGTTTATTGAAACGAAATAACAGATCCAACTACTTTAATAAGGAGTGTAGTCATCGATATGGATCTAAGATTGTCCAAGGGGGGAGACATATTTTTTAAGGAAGGGAATCATAGAGATTTGATAAAATTCTGGAATTATGTGGATTTGTTTGAACAAATGATCTATTAAATTGTGAATTACTGGAATTGTGAAGTAGTTGTCATGGTTAAGCAGGATTTGGGGTATTGCATGAGATCCTGGATGAGTATCATTAGAAATGCTGTTTAACTTGAGGGCATTATCAGATTTAGTAATTCCATGATGTTCAACATAATATCCATATTAAAAAAGGGCAAGTTTGGATTAGGAATAAGTTTGAAATTTAGATTTAAAGTGAATGTATATAAGGGAAAGCATGTTTTCTTCAGTTATCATATTTCAATCTTTCAAAATGGATAGTGGTGTTGTTGCTTTTGATTTATAACTAAGGTCCCATTGTATATATCCCTTTGACCAATTATGGAAATCTGCCATATATATTTTATGACTTTTTGATAGCTAATTAACCAAGATTTGTTGTATGTGTTTGTATTTTTGTTTGAGAGTTATGATTAAAGGAATAGATGTTGTTGAAGGGGAAATACTTCTTTAGTTGAAGATTCATTGTATCCAGTTCTTTATAAATCTAGTTGGGGTTATTTTTTCTAGTATAAAAATTTATGCTAGATTTGATGATGTTTTTAAATGTGAGTCATGATTCTACAGGGTATATAATTCCATAATGTTATATTTTTTAAAATAAAAGTAGATTTCTGAAAAGACAGCTTCAGGGGTCATGGATTTTAGAAGTAATCTAATGTCATAAAAACACGATTGACTGGAAAAACCAAAACGTTTTTACTCTGTATTGCAAGCAAAAATAGTTAAGTCACTATGGTTTATTCTTACTAACAAAATGATTAAATTAAAAAATAGAAATTTAATATTAAAATATAGTATAAAATCTAAAACATGTGATGCGATGTATTTGGCTTCCCCTTAAATGAAGTCAAGAATATCTCAGCAACTATGCCCAGATAAACCTGTTAGCCAATTTATTTTCCATTCCCCACTCTAAGCCTTCCCATATTCTGCCCCATCCCATTTCCACAACATAATCTTTGTCAACTATATGGCCTTTAAATCTAAATTCCCCTTATCTTTTCACAAACCCAGCATAAAAACTAATAACTCACTTTCTGTATAGTCACTTTGTTCATACCTATTCTCTCATAACTTCATTATCTGTACCCTTTCTGCTTTCAAGCATTTACATTCAATCAATAGATGCCTAATATTTTCTATACCTTCCTTACATAATTTGCATGCTAAATCACCCATAGTTTTTCATTTACATGTATGTTCTCTTGTTGCTAAAGATCCCGTTCAAGCCTTAAACAATAAACTACTCTCCTTACTATTATCATAAATTAACTCGCTTCCAATAACTCGCTTCCAATATTCCATTTACTTCTATATATATTTAAACTCTTCTTTCTCCATCTCTCCAACTCCCTATTTTTTATTAATGCTTCTATTCTTTTATCCCATTCCTTACCACTATAACACTCAACAATCCTCCTAGCACAATCATCCCATCTTTTATACAAGTATACCAATATAAATTTTTTATCCAAATCTTTTGCATACCGCACTACCTTTCTCACCCATCTTGTTACCTGCCCTTTACTCATAACCCAATTAAACACTATTTTGGCTATTCTTTTACTATCCATAAACTGCAACCTACCAAACATTTTCATTTTACTTTTTGCATCTCTCATATAGAAACTTTACCATCCCATTTCTCCTTGAATTGCCTCCTTTGCTGTCCACACCTCTGCATCTAATGCGTGTCTTCCTACTTCCCTTTGTACTTTCTCTAAATAATATAAAATCCTTTTACTAACACATAATGCATCATTACCATATGTTAACCCTGCTACTGCAACTCCCTTTCATACAATTCTAGCTACATCATATTTATTATATGAAAATACTGTTAGTTTCTTTACCAAACCCTTTCTTTTCTTTGCTTCGTTTATCAATTTTTTCTCCGATTCATCCAAGCAATTTTTCTTGATTACATAAGATGATTCTCAAATACCTATATCTATCCACCACACTTAACTTTATATCCCCAATAAAAAATCTACATCCTCTCTTTCCCCAGTATTACCATCATTATATTTGATTTTTCTTCACTAAATTTAATCATCATCTCTTTACCCACCCTTGCACATGTCCTCAACATAATATCCATATCTTCTCTTCTTTCTGCACATAAAAAGATATCCTCAAAAAAAAGACCTGACAAAGTATATACTCCTTTGCCACCTATTAACAGTATCTCTACCCCTCTTCCTAGTCTTTCTATTGCTTTCTCCATTTCACTCAAAAACAACAAAAACAAAATCGGTGACATATGGCATCCTTGCCTTAATCCCACCCCATTTTTAACTTTAACTGATTCTATATCTCCTAATTGGTAAGTATAATAATTATTTTCATATAATTTCTTAATAATATTTACTAAAGCTTCCTCCATTCCCAAATTGGCTAATCTTACCCATAATCTATTTCTATTTACTCTATCATATGCTTTCTCTATAAAACTCATATATAACAATCTACCTGAATTACTACTCATCTCCGTAAGCTGTGTAACTACAAACAAACTATCTCCTATACACCTATCTGACCTAAAACATCCTTTTATTTCCCCCACTACATTATTCTCTTCCATCTATTTTACAACACTTCCAGCTACCATATATGCGAAAACTTTATATAAAACTGATGTTACTGCTATCGGTCTATAATTATTTAACTTTCTATGATCTTTACCCTTTCCTTTAAATAATAATCTTACTTGTATTACTCCAACTACTCAGAAAAACTGTCTTCTGTCACATCTTATTAAGACATGATAATCACTTTGCTTTTGCTCTATGCCCTAAATTCATTACTATCTCTGCTGCCCATCCATCTAAACCTCTCGCCTTTCCACTTTTCAATCTCTTCCCTGCCTCATTCAGTTCATTTTTTGTGAACCTAATATTCCCATTACTAACTGCTTTCATGTTTTCTATCACTAATTCCTTCACATCTAACATCTTTTCTATATCCATTACATATCTATTTAAGATTTTCTCTAGCTCACCTCTAGAGCTACATTCTATTTCCTCATCATCTATTAATACTATCTCCCTTTCCCCTACATTTCTCCTTTTAATGTAATTCCAAAATTTTTTACTCCCATCTCTTCCACTTTTATTAATATCCTCTAACAATTTACTATTTAACTTCATCCTCTCTCTATAATTATCCATTTTAGCTAGCTTCTTCTTTTCTAAGTACTTTCCCCATTTAGCATTAATATCATTTTCACTTTATTTATTCTTAATATTACACTTATTCTCTGCATGCTTCTTTCCTCTCTTTTACACTTTTACTAACTCTCATTTTTTATTACTTTTATTCTTCTGCATATTCTCGACTAAAATCTTATTTGCCACTTTTTCTATTTCACCACACCAGTTCTTATACTCATCCCCAACCAACTGCTCCATGGTTTCTTCAACTTTTATTTTATACTCTTCCAACTTATTCTTATCATTCACTCTCCATCCACATCTTTTACTATTATTTCTATCTGAGGTGGAGCAAGATACTTCAGACTATCCCACATATCATCAGCACAATGATAGCACTACTCCAAGTAATCCTGTCAAGAAGCCTCTGAACAAAAGTACAGTTACATGTCAGACTAAAACCACTACTTTGAGATGCACAAAAAGTATGAATAAGCAGCTTAAAAGTAACAACAAGTCTATCACCCCCAACCAAGGAGATATTAGCTCTGAAGAGTAATCTCCAATGAAAATGCCTTTAGATAAGTCCAGTACTAAGAAAAGAAAATCAGCCATTATGCACAAGTCCAGCTCAGAAAATGACAAATCTCTGGGGAAGAAAAACAGATGTTTATCTCTTAAGCAGAAGAAGAAAATCAATATTCCAATACATAAGGAAAAAAGTCCAGAAAATAAATGTCAGTTATCAGATGAGTATAAAGGATATTGAGTCCTGTTATATATATAGAATAATAACAATATAGAATAATAACAATTGACAATGATTGCAGATTGTCAAGCTAATTTCGTAACTAGTGTATATAGCATGTAATAAATCAGTAGAACCCGGATCTAACGTCTGACAAATATGGGTCACCAATTACTCCAGAAATATAAAGAAAGCAAACGAGACCGGCATGCGACAGGTATAAAAACAAAAGTCAAAAGACTCGAAGTCTTTTTCCTGCCACAGTGCTGGCATGTGCATGTTCAAGGAAATAATATCCCAGGTACTCAGTGCCTGAAGGTAATCCAGCCGACTAGGACTGTGAACAGATCGTACTGATCTTTTATTATTTTATAATGCCCAACTGGGCTTTTCGTGATTAAGTAATTTATGCCTGTCACAGGTAGAGTGAACTTATTTATAAACTTCTAACTTTGGTACGTGGGGAGCATTAGGATATTAAGATCCCCAACTGTTCTCCATATTATATATATATGTGTGTTAGCTATTTATGTATATTAACCTATTTATTGTATATTAAATTATTATATTCAATACCTTGTCTGTTTACTTATCATTTCTGATCTGTAGGTGAAAGCCGGGACACAGCAAATTAAGTGGCGCAGTCTGGAGTAAACCTTGTAAACAGGGGAGGGAGGATTCATTAGGAAATAGTGGTTAATATCAAAAATTGAACAGTTTAGATTCGTAATAAAAATGTATTCGTTGGGTCAAAATAGCATAGGAGAATTCAGCGTAGATAACGTGTCCAAATGGCCATTATATATAACCCAAATAGAATTTTTTTTTACTTTGAATGGGTTAGATGATAATAAAAAGAAACTCACAGCACTCATGTGTTTCACAGGCAAGAGGGTGATCGAAGTTATAAGTAAATATTTTGAACTACCATTGCCTGAGAAGGTTAAATATCAGAAGTAATTAAAAAATTAAATGAACATTTTAGCCATGTCCCTCTCGTCATATTGCGAGATTAACCCTGCATAACAGAAAACAATTAAAGGGTGAGAAAATAAGAGAGTATAATTTGGCTTTGAAAGAATTAGCTAAAGATTGTGGGTATGGCGATTTTTCAGAGGAAATCCTTATGGATCAATTACTCTGGAGGATAGTGGATGACAGGTTTAGGCAAAAATTGTTAGTAGAACCTGAATTGACATATGAAATGGCCATTAAGAAGGGCATGGTGTATGAGCTCATTTTAGAGCAAGCTCAGGCTTTTAGAGCAAGGCCAGAAGAGAATGCAAAAATTGGCGTTTTCAAGACAAGTAATGAGAATGGTAGCCCTCGTGAGTCAAAAAGTAATCACACTAAAATTACCTGTTACTGTTGTGGTAATTTAGGCCATACTAAGAAAGAGTGCAAATGGAACAAAAACTCATGTTTCAAATGTGGTAAAAAAGGGCATTTGGCACTAGTGTGTAAAAAAGAGGGTAAAATTGAAAACCCTATGTCAGAAAGTAGGGGAGGGAAATTAATAAGAAACCCCATGATTAAAAATCTATATGTGAAAGAGATAAAGCAGTTTGTGATTAAAGTTAAAATTCAGGAAAAGGAAATATAAATGGAAATAGACAGTGGATCTGCTATTTCTATAATGTGTTTTACAGATTGGGAAAGTTTGTCAGCAACTAATTTTAAAGCAAAAGATGTAAATGGTCACGAGCTTAAAATTTGCGGACAGATTACAGCGCCAATCCAGTATAACAGTAAAAAATGAAATCTACGGTTTTATATCATAAATGCAAAAATTAATCCCATTATAGGTAGAGATTGGTTCAGTGAATTAGGAATAGAAATTAATATTATTAAAGGAATTTCTGTAGAACAGGAAATAACTAGAAAATACCCAGAGCTTTTTAACGAAGAATTAGGGTTGATAAATACTAAACCAGTAGAAATAGAATTATTAGAAAATGCATGACCTGTAGTTTGCAAACTGCGAAAAGTGCCATTTGCACAAAGAGTGAAGGTTGAAGGTAAGCTTAAATCTTTAGTTAAAAAAAGGAGTATTAACGCCCATCGAAAGCTCTGATTGCGCTACACCATTAGTGGTAATAACTAAACCGAATGGGGATGTTAGGTTGTGTGGGGATTACCGGGTTACAATAAATAAATATTTAAATAGGGGAGCCTACTCGGTTCCTAATGTAAGGAAAATACTGGCGGGGCTACAAAATGTTTCATATTTTGCCAAGTTAGATTTAAACTCTGCATTCCATCAGATTCATGTAACGGATAAATCAGTGAAAAAATTAGCGCTTACGACCCATATGGGCTTATATAAATGCAACAGACTACAGTTTGGCATTTCTATAGTGCCTAATATTTTTCAAGCAAAGATTAATGCTTTGTTACACAGTTTAGAGGGAGTCATTCCATACTTCAATGATATACTCGTCATGGCAAACTCAGAAGATAAGTTACAAGAAAGGCTCATCACTGTGTACGGGAAATTGCAGAAATTAGGCGTAAAACTGAACGCGCAAAAGACTGTATGGATGGAAAAAGAACTAACCTTTTTAGGTCACTTGATTTCAGACAGGGGCAAGAAATCATCACCCCAGAAAGTAATGGCAGTGATGAATGCATCCCCACCAAGCAAGCATTTTTGGGATTGATGAACTTTTTTGAGCCTTTCTTGAAGAATAAGGCTCAGATTGCAAAACCCTTATATGGTTTATTAAAGAAGAATCAAAAGTGGAAATGGGAAAAAGTGCATCAAGAGGCTTTCCAGCAAACGAAAGCCTTACTATCATCAGATAAACTGTTAGTGCATTATAATAGCACTTTAGAAGTACGTTTAACCACTGATGCATCTGAATGGGGAGTAGGAGCAGTACTATCTCACCCATGCTACAAAGGAGAGCACCCCATTGCGTATGCATCAAGGACTCTTTCAAAAGCAGAAAGGAACTACAGCTAATTAGACAAAGAGGTGCTGGCTATCATTTTTGGCCTTAAAAAATATCATCAATTCCTGTTTGGCAGAAACTTTACAATAATCACTGATCACAAACCACTACTTGGAATTCTAGGCCATGATAGACTGGCACCTGAACACTTAAGCCCACGCATGATGTGCTGGAGAAATATTTTGGCAGGATATGATTATATACTCCAATTTACTGCATGAAGGGCACCCAGGAGTGGTATGGGCAAAAGCACTGGCTCATAGCTACATATGATGGCCAAAAATATCAAGAGACATTGAACAAAATATTAAAAAATGTGCACCATGTCAGAGACAGATGAATATGCCAACCAAGGAGTACAACTCATGGCCAAAGGCAACAACAGCTTGGCAAAGACTTCACATAGACTATGCTGGTCCAATAAAGGGGAAGATACTATTGGTTATTATTGATGCATATTCAAAGTGGACAGAGTGTAGAATAGTGAAAGATGTTAGTGCCAATGAAACTGTTAAGATACTGAGTGCAGTATTTGCTTGCCATGGACTGCCAGAAACAATTGTGTCTGACAATGGAACAGCATTTACAGCTACAGAAACTGAAGAATATTTCCAGAAGAATGGTATCAAACACATACGGACACCAGCTTACCACCCGGAGTCGAATGGACTAGCAGAAAAGGCAGTACAGAATATAAAGAAAGCCTTAAGAAAATTAGATAACCAAGATATTCAGAGTGCTATCAATGATGCAATGCTACATCAACATTCAACACCATCAACAGCTATGGGACAGTCACCAGCAGAATTACTAATGGGCAGGGAATTGTGCATTAAACTATCATTACTGCTTCCAAACCCCACCGAGAAAATGGATAGTGAAAATTATACAAACATTTTCGCAAAAGGAGGTAGAGTTTGGGTCCAGGATATGCTACAGAAAAAATGGGTTGAAGGGATAATTACAAAACTGTTATCACAGCACATAGTAATCATCCAGTTAGAAGATGGCACAACATATAGAAGACATATAAACCATCTCAGACATCGCATTGTAGAACTGCAAATGTTGACACACATACCAAATAAAGCAGGATTACAGGACCAAGAGAAATTGGATATATATCAACAAGCAGAAACAGAAGAAGAGACAACACCTGACATTAATGAAACAGATGTGATTCCTAGGCCAAAGCCAAATGAAGGAACACCGGATATAGGCAGACCAAAAAGGAAAACACAAAAGCCGTTTAAATTGAGAGACTATGTCTAAATAACAGAGAAGCCATTTTTGGAGTAAGGGGAAGAGTGTTATATATATAGAATAATAACAATATAGAATAATAACAATTGACAATGATTGCAGATTGTCAAGCTAATTTTGTAACTAGTGTATATAGCATGTAATAAATCAGTAGAACCCGGATCTAACATCTGACAAATACGGGTCACCAATTACTCTAGAAATATAAAGAAATCAAATGAGACCGACATGCGACAGGCATAAAAACAACAGTCAAAAGACTCGAAGTCTTTTTCCTGCTACAGTGCTGGCGTGTGCATGTTCAAGGAGATAATATCCCAGGTACTCATTGCCTGAAGGTAATCCAGCTGACTAGGACTGTGAACAGATCATACTGATCTTTTATTTTTTTATAATGCCCAACTGGGCTTTTCGTGATTAAGTAATTTATGCCTGTCACAGGTAGAGTGAACTTATTTATAAACTTTTAACTTTGGTATGCGGGGAGCATTAGGATATTAAGATCCCCAACTGTTCTCCATATTATATATATATATATGTGTTAGCTATTTATGTATATTAACCTATTTATTGTATATTAAATTATTATATTCAATACCTTGTCTGTTTACTAAACTAAATTTATCATTGCTGATCCATAGGTGAAAGCCAGGACACAGCAAGTCCTAATTTACTAGAAGAGACTGCTGGTGATGTACATCATTCCATCATTGTTGGTGGTTCAGATGGCATCCCATTGATTGAACCCATTGTGTTAGAAGAAACCTCAGATAACACCATTGAAGATCCAGATTATGATGATCCAGACTATTCCAACTAGAATTGACCTTTTTATGCTGAGAATTAAAAGGGAACCTTATATTCTTTGCAGTAGATTTAATAGGTACATAACCCAATTATGTTTCTTAAGTTTGTAGGAGTAAATGTTAGTGGTATCAACTCATTGGAAAGGGTATATGCCATTAAACAATGGATCACAATCAATAATCCACATTTATTTTTTATGAGTGGAAGAAAATATCACTCAAATTCTGATTATAGAATTAGAGAATGTCTTGAATCTCTTGGATAAAATCTCTTGGATACATAGCTTTCTCTGATAGTGTTACTACAGCTGGCGGAGTCGGTTTACTTATAAATAAGAAACATCCACCTAATAAATTTATAATACTCTATAAGGATAATAGCCTTATTGCTATATCAGTCACATATCAAAATTTGGTAATCAATATAATATATGTGTATGCAGATAGGTCCTGCCTCATGTTAATGAAAGTCATTAACATAATTAATATGCTATTGGTAAATAATAACAACCCCACCCTAATCTTTGGCGACTTTAATATCACTTATGCAAAATTTACAAAAACCTATATTTACTTCGTAGACAAGACATTTATGAGTGGAGAGGGTCATCTGCTTGATGATTCCTACTCTTTTTACATCAGAAAATACAGGTCACTGATTGATCTATTCTTTTATATGCCTGACATACATTTTCTCATCACTGCAAAATAAGAACATGTGGTCTTTTCAGACCATCTTGCCCTAGTAGTTCAGATTGAAGCTGCTAATAATGTCATTCCCGCTTGCAACACCATCAGAATGTTGACAAAATCGAATATAACAGAAGCCATACCATCTGAGGCTTATATATATTTTAAAAAAATAGATATACTTGCCAAACCTATAGAGAAAGCATGGTTTGCCTTTATTGGCATTCTTCAATCGATCATTTCCTACCATACAATTAAGTGAAAGGGACCGTTGGCATTACTAAAAGACTTGGATGAGCTTGGTTTCAGAATGAAGGCATTTAACTCTGCCTCATCTTCTATAGATGAGATTATATCTGTTAAGCTACAGTATAAAGCCAAACAGAAGGCACTTGCAGATTATCTGTCTATAAAGCGTGCCAAGGTGTTTCTGGCTCAGCAGAACTGTTGGACTAGAAGCTACTTGCATTGGGCACTGGGTGCTATTAACCCCCCTACTCCCACTATCATCAATATTGATGGTGAGTCCTTTGTTGGCCTTCCAATGATTAAGGAAATCCATAAACACTTTGAACAAAAATTTCATTGTCTCAGCCATGTTAATTCTCCCATTGAAGACATTTTAATTTGTCAAGATGATCATGGTATCACTGAAGAGATTCTGAAAGCCAAACTCCAAGCATTGCCAGATAAAATACATCCCAGACTGCATTCTATACCGCACTTCCTGTTAGATCATCTAAGCCACTTCACAATTCCCATCCTATTTAGAATGACCAACCATTTGGCACAGGAGAAAAGAACAATCCCCCATCTATATACTATTGCTTTAGTCTCCTTCCTAAAGAAGAATGAAGATCTCCACACACTCAAAAACATTCGGCATATTTCTATGTCTCCACTCATCATTAAAATCCTGGAATCTGTCATAAAAGATAAGATCCAGGATAAGATACTCCAAAATATATCTTCTTCCCAATTTGCGAAGAAAGATTCTTCACCAATTTTAGCTATTGGCCAAGTTAAAATATTAATTGATTATGTTAGACAACAGAGAAAGCAGGCTGTCATAGCTATCCAGCTTGATTTCAATGCAGCATTCAACTCTATTAACATCAGTACTCTTCTAAACCTGCTGAAAGGCCATCACATCCCAACCTCTATCATACAGATCATAGATAACCTCATGTCTAACAGAGAAATTGCTGTCTCACTGAATGGCAAGCTCTCTTCATTCTTCCAACCTAACACATCCATTCTGCAAGGCTCCCCCTCAGTGCTCTTCTCTTTATAGTCTACATTGATCCGCTGTTGAAAGCCATCAAACAACAACTACCTGGTGTCTATGTACCAAGGCTTGCCAAATTGATAAAGCTCATGGCTTATATGGATGATATAATCATCTTCCTCCCTTCAACAACCTATTTACCTCAGTTATACTCCATTTTGGATAAATACACAGCTGACTATGGTCTCACCATCGACCCATTGGAATCTGCTATATGGAAGGTATCCTCAGGTCAGAAGATTGTATCCAAATTTACAGCCAACACTCAAAAGTTTTGGGGCTTTGAGATATCCAAAACATACTTCCAAATGTCCAAAGATATTCAAAATCACATTCTGCACTCGAAAGACTTACTAAATGTCTGTCTAAATTCTATCTTTCCTCACATGCTTCTCAATATGAAGATCATGGCCAAGCTTAACTATTACATGCCCATCATGAGGATCATTAAGACTTTTATCAATAGAATGAATTCTCTTGCATCCTAACTTTTCTGGGAAGGTAAAGTTGTTGCAATTAGCATTAACAGGATGCAACTTCACCGGAAGTATAATGGACTTTCTTATCATGTTAATCAAGCCATTTTATTCAAAAGATATTTAATTTTATCACCATGCTTATCAAATCATTTGGATATGAACAAGTCATTTTTCCAGTTATCCCGATGGATAGACCCCCTCCTAGAGTCAATAATTTCCTTGATGCCATGATTGATTTGATCAAAAGCTACATGGTAATTATGAATGATATGTTTGATAACAGGATTAATATTTGGCAAGCACATAGTCTCATTCACTCTGTCACAATTCCCATAACACCTCTACTTGCCCTGACCAATAAGGTGCTGGGGTATGGAACCAAAATTCTTTGATTTTTATTATTAAGAAAAAGTTAAATGCCATTAGCACTAATTGGTTTCCCTTCCATAGGTGAGGCATCAACAAAATTGACCCAATCTGCCCCCTCTGCCAGACTCATGACGAAACATTTAACCATCTGATTTACTCATGACATGGACTCTGGAGGTCTAGAAGGATTATTGCTGATAACCTTAAAGTGAATTTTTACCTTGTTACCTCTCTTAAGGACAGTGTTAAGACAAGATCCATCCCTACTATTAGGCTGTCATTATTTATCAACTATGCATTCTGGTCTACTCGTTGTAAAATGTTTTTCAATCCTGGTGCAATTCATGAGGGAAAATTCTTTCTGAATAAACTTATAAAATTTAAAAACCATGACATGCTCCTAGATCCAAAAGTATTATTCGAGGAAACATGGACTGTGATTGTATTGTAAGGATGATTGCTGGTAAAATGCTTTGTTTCTTCTATCTAAGATATTGCTGAAAGTGGTTTTGTTAATAATCAGAGGTTCAGATCCTTATGTTATCAAAATGGATAATATTTAACTGAATACATCAGATTTAGCATAAATACCTAAGCCTGGTTCATAGTTGTATTGATTTTTCCAATGGTGATCTGACCAAACTCTAGATTGACTAAGTGACTCTTGGTAGTGTGAGGCAATTTGTCTAGGTGAGTTGGTGAGCTTAATTGGTCTACTTGTGTGTTAATAGTAGACTAGGTATTCGGGTTTACCTCTTGCCCAGAATAATTCTATCTTATATTTATTTATAATCATGTAATTCTTCTTTATGTTTGTAATTCTAGCTTTCCTTTTAATTTACCATGTATACATAATTGTCATTGTAAACCTTGTACTTCTTTAATAAATATTTGAAAAAAAAAAGATTAGTGTAAAGGGCATTAATTCACCACAACCCTTATTTGCCCTCAGCAATTGGTTCACACAGTTCAACTCAAATTTAACTCTTTTGACTGAAACAAAATATTCATCACATTCAAAAATTAACCCATATAGATATCTTAATAAATTTTAATTCCTTAGGTTATCACAGTCTGATCTGCAGCTGGAGTAGGAATGATTATACATCACTATTCTTCATTTAAGCAATTTAAAATTTTATATCTTGATTCCAATATGAGAATAGTAACACACTATCATACTGCCACATAATAAACATAATCAGTATACCTTTACAACAAAACAGAATTAATATTGAGATTAATAAGGCAGATAAATTTTCTTATTTCTATTAATTCCCATCCTATAATTTTAACTGGTGATTTCATCATGTTATATTCAACTTTTGTGAAGAAATATCTCCATCAGGTTAATGCCAGACTCATGAGTATAGAATGATTCTTTTCCACAAATTCTTTTCTTTCTACACCCAAAAAATACTCCACGCTAATAGATTTACTTTTCTATTCTTCTGACTTTCATTTTGTTTATCAATCCAACATTAATATCTGTATTTTTTCAGACTATCTAGCACTGGCAATTAAAATTGAGTTAAATTTGCAAAGACAACCATTATTCACACTTAATAACAAAATTTTAATTATTGTATGTAAATTATACTAATGTTCATTCAATAAACAATCCTAAAAGTTTACCAAGATTGATCAATCAAAATAGAATTTAAAACTTTTCTTTTTTTTTTAAAAAAATTTCCACGAATGAAAAGTTTTTAAAATCTTTTAAAATCATTATTTCAAGAATACATTGGTGAAATAATTGATTTAAATTTATATATATGAATGAAAAATTAAAAAGATTCTTAAAATAACAATTAATAAAGTAACTTTTTTTCAACTGAATGATTAAACTAATCTGTACACACACACACACACACACATATATATATATATATAAATTGTAACTGTATGAAGACATGCAAAATTCATCTTGATCAATAAACTTCGGCATATTGTGGTGTCAAGTTATAACCATATGGAATCAATTAGCCAATCTCTTTAGATCTGTTTGATTTCCATGCTAAGTTCACAGTTATAAATGGTCTATGCTTGTGCTAGTCTTTATATTAATGTATCATTTAATAAACCTAAGTTGTTCATTGTATATTCCAGAAATGAAGGATACCTTTGATCGAATCTAGATTATACTCATGCTATAGATATCTATATATGTACAGGGTTTTAATACATTCTGAATACTTATACATATGTGTTATGGGCAGCTCCAAATCTTAAACAAATGATCATAAAACATTTAAGTGCTCAGGGTTAAGTACATATGTGTTACTAAACTCATATGCTGTGTCATGACCCAAAGTGCAAATATGATGTAGTAATAAATTTATAACAAAAAAAAAATCAAACAAAGTTAAATTTTGAATAAATTTTTATTTTTTATTGTGACGGGAGAGGCAACAATAAAAATGAAAATAATAATAAGATAGTAATGATCGTTTCTCTACTTAAGCTTTCAATGAACTAATAAAATAGACGGTAATATTTATTATTTAAAGATTTATCATGTGAATAAGTATTAAAATGAAGATAGTCTATTATTTGCTTAAATAATATGCAGTTATAAATAATAACACTTAATATAACAAATTTGTCTTAACAACAAAAGAATAAAGGAAATATATACACAAAAAAATGACAGTCTTTGTTTTAACATAAATGCTAAAGAACTGTATGTTATATTCCAAACTAAATATTTTTATTAAGAATTAAACATATTTGAAAAATGTTAATAAAGTTTAAATTCTTCTGAAAACATTTAAGAACTACAATGAGATGATGGAAATAGTCCAACATATATTGAAAGTAAAATGTCATCATGACAATTATGATCACACATCCAAGTCATGAACCTTCAAATTTTTGTTAAGGCAACCTCATATATACTAGATGAGAATATATAATCAACTTTACGTGAACTTTAAGAATGGTAGTTTTTTGATAAAGTCACATTTTTAAAGATTCAAATATGATTGAAATTTCTATGACTTTGTTAACTGAAACCATTTTTTAGCTCTAGCTAAATATCTTTTTAAATAAGAAATGTTTTATCAATACTGAAAGAGTTTGTGCAGAGATTTCTTCTTGCATTATCTTCATTCATATTTTTCAAAAATTAAATAAAAATCTCTGTTAATGTTCTATATGCATTGTTTCTTCATTCTTTTTAAAAGATTGCCTGTTTATAAAAGAATTACGGTGTTCACCAAAGTCTGCTGGTGCATTGCCATGTAGCTATTAATCTGAAATTTAAACCTAATATGGGGTTATCTTTATTTTTGAGTGATCTTTAATTTTGACCCATTGTTATCATACTGATAATGTATTATATACTTTCATTTGTTTGTTTATTTAAATTATTAAATACTTAGAACAAGATTATTTGTTGTTAGATGTTCTTAAGGCTAAAATGAAATTATTGAATAAAAATCTGGCATTAATGTACTTTTAAATATAATTCTTAACATTTTTACATCTTGTAATAAGTTGTAAGAATTATATATCTACTAAATGATTGACATAGCTGTCAGAAAATGAATGGCAGCTTCATTGCTGAAAAAGATACAAGGCAAAATCAGAAATTAACATGAAAGCAACATGCTGTATTTCTATAGGATTGGTGACAATTATTTGTTTGACAATTTTTTCAGATTGGCTGCTTCTAATATTGAGTTAATGATGTTGAATCATCATTTATATATATATTAACATTATATAAAATTAAATAATTAATAATAGTTAATTACTCGGAAGATCAAATGGCATTTGAGTACAGATGACAGCTTAATTTTAATCCAGACACATGGCAGCTTCATTGCTGAAAAAGATACAAGGCAAAATCAGAAATTAACATGAAAGCAACATGCTGTATTTCTATAGGATTGGTGACAATTATTTGTTTGACAATTTTTTTAGATTGGCTGCATCTAATATTGAGTTAATGATGTTGAATCATCATATATATATATATTAACATTATATAAAATTAAATAATTAATAATAGTTAATTACTCGGAAGATCAAATGGCATTTGAGTACAGATGACAGCTTCAATTTTAATCCAGACACCTTAAGTTATTAAATCCATCTCAGTTCAAAACCACACATATCAGGGACAATATATATCGTGTGTGTCAATGATTCTTGAGACTTTTATTTTCTTCCACAACGTTTCTTGCTAGTTCACAGCTATACTTTCTTATATCATTTTGACCTCTTTTCTGCACCATTTTCCAATATTCGAGATATTCAATCCTTTTTAATGCATCATTGTTGTATATCTTCACATTTCCTTCTTTTCCTCATAAATTCTCTAGTCTCAGCAGAAATTGTATTGATCAATTGCTGCTTTTTTCTACCAGCTATCTTTGTTGCAGTTTTTAAAAGTGTATCAGTTATTTTCATATTAATTTCATTTAAATCAAAATCATGTTCAAAATCTATTAATACTTGAAACCGATTTGTAAGTTCTAATTTAAATTCAGTAGAATGTTTCTGAAGATTAGGAATATCAACTGTAAATACTGTTTTCCTTAATAATTTTTGTCTCTCTAGTTTTGCATTAATGTGTATCTTACATCTTAGTAATCGATGATCATTCCCTGTGTTAAATTAATTAAGAACATTACAATCTTGAAATATGTATTTTCTTTAGTCAAAATATAATCCAATCCTGATGTACCTTCATTTGGATGCTTCCATGTCCATTTCCTTTTAACATTTTTGTCAAAAAAAAAATTCATAATATAAAGTTTTTCTTTTTCTGCAAACTCCACAAGTCTATGTCCTCTCTCATTTCTATACCATAACCAAAATTACCAACACAACTTTCATCCTTTCATTTGTTTACCAATTCTAGCATTAAAGTCTCCCATAACAATTTTAAAATGTTGTTTCCACTGATCAAAAGCCTTTTGTACATCCATATAAAAATCTTCTATTACTCCATCACTATGAAAACTTGTTGGGGCATAAACCTGAATTATCTGCAGTTGGTATCTGCTATTAAGTTGTATAACTAATTTGCCACTCTGTCCAATACACCATCAATCTCTGCATTGTTGTTCTTCCACTTTTTATTTATAATGAATCCTACTCCACTTGTATTTCCAATATTTGTGCCTTTATAATAGAGTACATGTCCTCTTTTTAAATCATTTGTCTCTTCACCTTTTCTTCTAACTTCACAAAGTCCAATAATGTCCCATTTAATATAAGACAGTTCTTCTAATTCTTGCAATCTTTCTTCACTCGAAAGTGAACTGCAGTTGTAAGTACCTAAAAAGAAATCATCGTCAAATGGAAGACTGAGGGATACTTAGCACTCTATACCTTCGGCCACCAACCACTGCCATGGTTGGTGAATTTACAGTCACTGAGGGAATAAGGGCCATGATTTCTTTTGGTCTGTCATAATTATATATATGTATTGGAAAAATATGTAACATTTACACATACATTCATACTGCCTTATCAGGCAACTGAGAAGTAGGACCATGGCGTTTCTTGATCTTAAACTCAGAGGTAAAAAGCCAATAAACTCACCATGCTGGCTAATGCATGTTGGGGAGCAGCCCATCTGGATAATGCATGTTGTTGAGCAGCCCATCAATGTTTGTATTCTATATGAATAAACACATAGTAATAACAGCTGCAATGACAAGAACATATGGGCTCAACATTATAGTGTATTCAAAAAGTAATGAGTAATAGTTTCATTATGCCCACATATAGAACATGTGGCATCGATTTGTATTAAACTGTTCTTGCCAATAAAAAAACATCAGTAGAAAAAGCTTTAATATTAATTTTATAATATTAATATAATTTATATTCTTTATTGCTTTTTACAATGCTTTTAACAACTCACTCTTTTAAAACCTACTACAGGATATTTCAATTGCCCCAGCACTTTTCCTCAGAACTATAACAAACACAATACATGGTAAAAAGTAATAAAGACCATAAATGATATTAGTATTATATGGTTTGTCAATGCAATAAGAAAGGTAAAGTTTATAATATTAATTTTAATGAGATGTTCCAAATATTTTAGGTATAAGAACCAATTTATGAATTTTTGATAAGTGAGTAAATATTCGGAATGAGCATTGACTCAGAATTATCTTCCAATTTGAGAAGCCGAAGGTCGCCATTACTTCATCCCTATATTTAAGTTTGTTTTTAAACAAAGAAAGGAAGGTGATAATGTATTTGATCATAGATATTAGATATTTAAACCGATCTTTTATATCTGAAGACTTAGAAATATGGACTGACATGTTTCTTTACCTTTAACTATCATTTTATATTTGTTTACATTTAAGTCATCCATAAAAATCTTGACAACAGTTCTTAATCTTACTATAACATGATTTACCTTCATGATCTCTCTAGCATTGTGCTATTTGAGATTTATTGTCTACCATATAAATTTGAATTTAAGCCATTCTTAAATTTAAGCTGCAGTAGGATTTTAAAATTGGAAATTGGAAAAAAATATATAAAAGATTTTAGAACATACTTTAGTTTTAATCATAACCGTCTCTCTTGTTATTGGTAAACTCTTAATATGTAATTTCTTTATATAAGATATAAGAACCGCATCATTTGCAAAATATCTTCCATTTTTAGGCCCCAAAAATGATTTTATGTGTTTTTTAAACATAAACGACTCTCCTTCATGGCTGGTCAATGAAGAAAATTTCTTTCATCAACTGTAAATCTTTTACCAGATGCACGATTTCCAATTTCTTCAGTGCACAATATAACTTTTTTTTTTAATTCAGCATCTTATGTAAACTGTTTTCCCTTCATTAAAGAGTATGAGTAATAAAAAAAACTCAAAAATAAAATATGCCCATATATAATATGATTAATATGGTCAATTTACAAGGAATTTAAAATAGGTAACTCACTATAAATAAAAATATTATTTAATACATCAATCTGGTTTTTTATTCCTTAATGGAACCTTTTTAAGATGTTTCTTTTTACACAATCACAAGAACAATTTCGTTACCACAACATCTCCCAATGACATTATTTACATTACATTAAATATAATTGTTCAAATACATACATAAAATATAATTAGTAAAATACAAATATACACATAAAAATAATTAAACTTATTAAAGTCCTTTCGCCCCTTATAATATATATATATATAAAACAATAATAATAATCCCTTCTATTTTTAAAATTGTAATTCTAGAGTTTCTAATAATCTATCCCCTTCAGCTCCAATTGTGCTGGACCTTTAACCATGTTTACATATTTGTTTAAATTTTCTTGAATATACAAATTCTCATAACATTTTTTCTTTGTAATTTTTAACATACTTTTATTATCTGAATATTTTGTTTCCATTTCGTTTTATGTCGAGTATCCCAAAAAGGTACATATGGCTTGGATCTTATACCTTTTAATTTCATTGCCCTATCATACTCCTTACCTCTTTCCATGGCTGTCTTTCCTGCCTGATATATATATGGATGTCTTTCCTGCCTGATCTATATATATATATATATATATATATGATATTGCAAAAGTCACAACTAATTTTATAAACAAACCCTACCCTACTTTTAATATTACCCATCATTGTTGAGTTACACTTCCATTTCTCTAAACATTCATTATTTTCCCATCCAATCTTAATATCATCAGGTAACTTTTCTTTTATCAATGTCTTAGGTAAATGATCTGAATATGGAATTGAAACCGACTTCCTTATTTTATGTCTATGCATTACACTATCTTTTGTATTATTATTATTTCTGAAAAAAAATTTAATACATTTTCTTTTACATCACATAATATTATAATCATTCTTAACTTCCAATTTCTGTTCAAATGTTTATTTTATATTTAATGTTAACCAATCATTTCTTAACTTAAACCCTTTCAAAACTGCCATTTTCTGTGATGATGGCCTATAAGAATTTAGATCAATTCATAAAAGTGATAACAGGGAATCCCCTGAATAAAATATCAACAATCATAATACTATGTGCATGCATAGAGTGTAAAGCAAAGACTTAATTGGTAGGTAATGGGAGATCAGAAAGAAAATATTAAAATATTTGCTTTGAATTTAAGCTGCACCTTAATATTATGACTTCAAAATTTGAATAAAAATTGCAGCTTAAATTCAAAGTAATATCATAAATGCTTACGAAGAGCAAAAACATTTAAAAAGAAAATACAGCATAGATTATTTCATTACACGAATATAACTACTGCAACTAAGTTAGCTGCATATAAAACTGTTATTTTACTTCTTGTATGGATGTGAAACTAGGACATTTTATTGACACAATACAAAGGCATTAGGATTTTTTTTTTAAAAGATTCTATAAAATTTTAAAATTTAATAAAAAGATTATAAAACCAATCAATATATTCTTCAACTTGTTGAATTTGATATTATATAGTCCACTATTATAAAATCATACCTTCATTTGATCAGGCATAAGAAATGAATGATCAACATATGCTAAGAGGTTATTATATAATAGATTTTCATATGGTTTCAGGCAGATCCTGTTTGCTTTATAAAGACCAAATTTATTTTTGTTGTTACTTATTATATTCCGAGTCCGGAATTAATTAAAAATTGATTAAAAATCCTCAGTAAGTGAAGCTAAACAAGAAATTAAAAGCTTTTAATATATTTTGTAAAACATTCTGGTGAAATTGTTACTATATATTACTATTAGCATAGCATTCCAATTCCTTTAATTCTATATATTTAAGATACACAGTTTAGATTGACCAACAGTATCTACACAGAGGCAAAACTCCTCCTAGAGTCACACCACTCAGTGCATGCTCTTGTAATCAATGGATGCAGGAATGGTTTGTGCATATAATCTCTATCTAATGCCTACTTATCCAATATCCCCTGACTGGTTTCTAGCTTGCGGCTTTCATCAGTGAAGAGCCTAGTTTGGGGATATTGGATGAGTAGGCACTAGATAAGGGATTCTGTCCACCTTCAAGGCTCCTCACTGATGAAAGTCACAAGCTAGAAACTAATCTGGGGTTATTGGATGAGATGTCACTAGATAGGAATTGTATGCACAAACCTTCTTGTATCCATTGATTACTCTGCCTTGCACTGAGTGGCACTAGTGTATGGAAAGTTTGGCCTCTGTGAAAAACTGATTGTGTAAGTATAAAGAATGGTGATCATTTAATATTTCTACAGCTTGACGCCATGTGTGATCATAAGATTTATTCCCTTCCCTGCTCTCAATAAGACTGATTTTTTTTTAATTTAAATTTTTTGTGCAGCAATGGTTGATTTAATTAAGGCAGAAATACTGAAAAACTCCAGTGAGCTGTATGTATATTAACTGTCAGTGAATGATATGCTGTCAAAGCTAATGTATAGATGACCTCATTCCATACTTAAGTTTTCAGAGGGTTAGTTTAAGTAGAGCTCCCTGGAGTTTCCGTACTTGCGCATTAATTTCATCTACATTCAAGCTATCAAATATTTGTATTTGTAATAAATGACTTAATGCTTCTTTTTTTCATTTTATTCAACAATCAACTATTTAAATTTCTTCAAAGTATATGTGTTTAGATGCATATCCTTTCCCTTAGTTAAGGCATTTGAAAATTGTTAGCGGTTAATACATTTGTATATATTGAGGATTAATTAAAACTATTTATTTCTTCACTTTTGTCTTTATTTATTAATGTCTTCTAGTGAATGAAAGGATATTGTCATATTTCTTCTATGCTTTCTTAATTGATTAATTTCTTACTATTTCTTTGATTGAAATTAATTTACTCTTATTAACTGCCTTGAGATTGATTTAGGTCAACGCAACACACATATATATTAGTACTACTTAATCTAATTACTTGCATTCACAGCCTTGATATTTTTTCATTTCGAGTACTGATTGTAATATCATACCTAGTCGAGATATAAATTTTAAATTAACGTTACAGACTAACATTATTTTAGTAAACAAAAAATATATAAAAAATTCGCATTCAGACTTTCACATGACTCTCAACTTTCCAAGGCATATCATATGATGATCAGCTGTATCGGCAATATGAGATGGCTCGGAGAGTTGAGGGTCGTGTGAAAGTATGAGTTCGAATCTCATGTATAACATTATATGTGCAGGTAGTGTGTGGTTGTACAGTGTATTAAACAAAAAATCGTAATGGAATTAGATAACAATATCTGGATACAAACATTTACTAAATAATGACTAGGAGATGGGGAGAATTTGAGGCTCTTCGCATCACATATTGCTTTAGAATTGTTAATCAATTAAAAATTGATATATTAAATTTAGGAATGATATAATTTCTAGTCTTTAACCTAATAAAGAATTAGTAACAATCATTAACGTCTTTATTTAAAATAAACTGTATCCATTTTAGGAATAATATATTTTGTCATTTATATCTATTTCTACATTTTAAGAGTAAACAGCATGTTGATGTCATGTGATGCAGTAAGGAATCTCGCAGCAACAGCAAACTATAATAGTTTCATTCGGGGCACGCTATAGTTATCAATGGATGCAAGAAGGTTTGAGCATAAAATACCTATCTGCCGTCTATTCATACAATATTTCCAAACTAGTATCTAATTTACACTGGAGGGAGGGGCACTGCTATTTTAGTAGATTGTGGAGGCATAAGAAATGGTGGTCATTTGATGTTTAATTTTTAAGAATGTATTGTACAATAGAAGTTTTAAATAAATGTAAAAAAAAAACCAAACCCCTGGATAAATTTGTAAGCATGTCGGTAAGAATCTATTATTTAAAAACCATTTGCATGTGTGCATAACATTACTACACGTGTACGAATATATGTGTGGGCCTAAAATCAATATACATATATATTGAATGTAAAATTGTTATTAATCGCAAATAAAGACAACATAAAATAAATACGTAAATTTTTTATTAAATAAAAAATTATCAAAAGGATTTGAAAATGGATTCCATTTTTTAAAATATCTATTTAGAATGAAAAATCCATCTTGTGGCTGAAATAACAAACATTTGAGTAACCATGGTAACAGATTGATTGATAGCTAAGTGAAAATCTACATCACCAGATGATGATATTAACTTATTATCATTCTATTGTAATATAAATTGTTTGTCTTCAAATCAAAACATCATAAAATGGGTACCTCAGTGTTTTAAATCTATTCATTTTTCTTTTCAAGAAATCAAGATTTATAAATCTTCTGCACTAGCCGGAATCTATAGGAATCTTCATCACAGAAAGCAAACTTTAATTACTTCAGTGGAAATTCTAGGATTTCATAGAGACCGATTTGAGTGATTACTTCATTAGTCATTGTAAGAATTTAGACGAGATCCAAATAAATAGAACTTTTAAGCATCTCGACCTTTAGATATTTACTATATAAAATATAGTTACTTTAAAACAATCCATTCTTTTAGTTTTGTAATGACAAAAGGTGTTCCACTTCTGTCAACATATGGTGTGAATATTTGTCTAAAATCGGGAAAATATCCAAGTCTGGTTTTTAGTTATGTCAAAATCGGGGCAATAAGTCACATTTCAGGATTTCAGGATAAATAAAATTAAAAGAAGTCTGTCTTTTATTACAAAGACTAACATTCTTTCTGGTATCGATTTGGTGTGAAGTACAGATGGCATTTTAAGAGATTTCATCTCAATTGGTACTAGCAGTGGCATCGTGAAATAATTTCCATTTGATGTCACTGTTAAATATTGTTTACTTCAGCACTACGATACTCTCCAATGGGGCATCTTCACCAATATCAAATGGAAAATACGTGCTCGATGGAATAACAAATACGCTATCGGACATATCTACCTCATAAGATGGTGGTACACACAACAGTAGGAAAGCAATTAAAAAGGCAATGATGACAAGTACCACAAGTATAAACACAACTCGAAAGCTGTCCATGAGACTGGAGTGAAGAATGATTTTCCAAAAACTTCTTTACTCAAAATGTCCAAGAAGCTGAAAAATATTGCTGCTTGAATCTAAGCAAAAATACTGCTGTGACGTCATAATAGAAAGTCACTATTTATTATTTTATTCAATAAAATTATATATCTTGAATAAACATATATTTTTTATAATTATTTATTTTTAAGTTGTTAATACTTTATTGGATTTTTTTTTTAAAAATATATGTATACGAAAAATTCTTTCGTTGTAGCAAGACGTTTTATTAAATAATGATACGTATGCAAGTATAATAAAAAAAAAACACACTTATTTAAATGTTATTAATAGACTTAATTTTGTCAATAAACTGATTATTTATTATTATTATTTTTAATCGCTTATCTATTATTTGAAGTTTAAATATTACCAACAACAAACTCTTGTAAACAAGGATAGCAATTTTAATTCCACACACACATACACACCCACACACAGAGAGAGAAAAAGAGGAATAAAATATTAGGGATGTGGTTTAAGTAATAATACAATAAATAAGTCCGCATAGCATTTTTTTAATATATATATTTGATAATTTTCATTAGTATTTGTTACATCTCATCTTGCCTTTCAATAATGAACTACTCCAGATCATGTCTTATCTTATCAGACTGAGCATTCACCATCTCGAACTAATGCATGTACAAATAGATAACACATAACTAATGGCAAGAACGGGCCAATACGTGATGATGCCCACTGAATCCGAATATTTTCAATTAAGGATGGAAATCTGGCAATAAATAGTCAAGCTTTTTGAAATAGGCTCAGAGAATTACTGTCACGGAGCTGAAAGACAGACACCGATGCCAGTCAAGCTGTCATATACGGCCGAAAGGGTCGCCAGGCCTACTCATAAAGCAGGCTGTTACAGAACAGCTAGAAGTGATAGAAAATCTATAAATGCACATGAAGTCCCTTCTGCCGTAGTTCACCTTAAATTTAAGGGCTATACCTCAAGAACTGTTGCCTCTGGAATGTGTCCATTGTAAATATAATGTAAATGCACAAATAATTCCGCAGCGAAATATACTTTCTTAAGTATTTCAAACTTTACTTAATTGGAAACACCATTATTGTATTATCAATTATCTATCGAATAATAGTAAAGAAGATTGTATTTTAGTAAGTTATCCTTGAGATAACCTTTGTAACATAAATTATAATTCTGCCACTCACATGGAATTTTAGTTTCACCTCAAAATAGAATATCTTTTTAGTAAGTTCATTACAGTTCATTCCCTTCTTAGGCCTAAAAATATTGACATGAATTTATAATAATATAATACCAGGAATCGATAATCTGCAGCTCGCGAGACGCAAACATAACGCATTTTATAATTTCAGTAGTAATATATAAATATTTACATGACTCTAAAAAAATAGAGAGAGAGAGAGAGAAAAGCTATTTTTCTTGTTGCTTCTAAGATTTAGCGTTATTACAAAATAACAATTATTGGATAAGGTAATTTTTAAATTGTAGAAGTTTATGAAGAATTTAAACCGTTAATTTTTCCTTTTTTGTCTATTTCTTTTTTAAAAAATTTCAATTTTCGTTAAAACAATTGTTCAATAGTACTACAATCTTTGGGAAGTCAATATTTTTTATCATTCTATTTTTCATCTTCTTTGCCACACTTTTTTGATAGGCATGTTTAAACCAAATGCAACTGCAGATTTAGAAGGTTGTAAAATCCTGCATACTGATTCTTTCCATAATCTTGCTTTCAGTGATTTTAAAATTTTAAGAATGCACAATTTGAGCGTGCATTATTAAACAAAGTAAATAAAGTTTATTATCTAATCATATAAATACCATGTAGTCAATATACGAATAAAATATCTCATTATCATACTACTGTAGAAAGTCTACATATGAGTACCTTAAATTTAAATATGCTAATCACAAATAATTATTAATATATACCCCTCCCCCTCCCGTTAAGACTTTTTCGTGTGTTGGTGTAAAGGAAGCGTAATAGTTGCGCGTATGTTTTGTCTACTACAGAGCAGCCGAGTGTGTGCATACTGTTGATAAGATAATTGCCAAGGTTTAAGTTCATGGTTTGCAACGTATATGTATATATTGCAGCGTACCAGAATCAAGGGATGGAGAACTTTCTTCGTTTAAAATATAAAGTTAATGGATTATAATTATTTAGTGTGCACACTTACAAACTGATACACACGGAAGCAGAAGCGTATTTATACTCTTTATTCTTTTTTTTTATTTGTTACTGATGTTTAATAAATCTATTTTGTTACTTCAAATTGTACTTGAATTTTATTTAATGTTACCGATGAATTGCCAATTAGCATTGAGATAATACCGTCAGGGCATAGCAAAGAGATTAACTTCAAATAGAATATTTTTAATATACTATATTTGAAAAGTCCGGTTTCAATTTCGATTTATTGGAAGATTCTATACACAACTAATTTCCCTGCAGCACTTATACCTCTTTTATATTCCTTTTGACTTTTTAAATGTAACAATAGAACATTGAAAACTGTGCTAAGATTTCAGCATCAAGTTATTGGTCTATTTCTAAAAATTACCAAGATATTTAAATCCATTTATATTCTAAAATTGATAATTATATGCAATGTTTCACGAGATATTTCTTCCAATATTGACTGCTAAAGCGTTTATGTATACTAAATACTAATAAAATATTCATACTGGTTGCATGAAGCAGATTAAATCATTTTTCAGATTAGCTTTTGAATTGAAAAAAATACCTTAATTATATCATACTGTAAATGCAGAAACCAATATGATTTCTTATTGTGCTTTTAGTTACTTCAAATTGAAATTTATCTACCAACCTGAACCATAACTCTATATGAAGCAACCTATAAGTATTTCAAATACCATTGTCAAAAGATATAACCAATTTTGGAGATATTGCACACAATTGTTTACTATCAGATGTTTTGAAATGTCTTGATTATAACAATGGGTGTTCTTAATGAATCATGTAAAAAACTGCTTAATACACATAACCAACTTCACCAGTCATCGCTTAATTTCAAATCTTGCTAATGATATGGTTTCAAAATTCAGTCATTTTACATAACCAAATCCATAAAATCAATACATAAATCTTAATTTGGCTCCTGTATTTTTCTCTTACATTTCTTCACAACAAAACTTGATGTCTCTACTGTTCCTTGATTTTCTAAAACCACCCTAAATCACTGCAATATCTCTATATGAAAGCAAGTTATCCAGCAAATATTTTTAAACTACTTGTTGTCATAAACAAGTATTAATCATTTAACAACTTTACAAGTCTTTCCTACCTTTGGAGTGTAATTAATGGAAATGATAATGGTAACTTTTAAGATAAGCATGAACCATATCCTGAACCATATAATTCTTAAAAATGATCAATGAATTTGAGCCAAAATATGATCACCCATATTTAAACTTTTCAGGCATCTTCCTCAGACCCTGCTTCTATTTTTGGAATCACAAAAAGCTCTTGTGATTTCACTAAGCTAGATTTTTTGTTTGAACTATATCTTTAAATGACTCCAATTATGTATTATTATCCAAAAGATATCAAAATAATTTTTCTACTTGTTCGAAATTTCATTAACCTTTAGAAGACTCTCAATAATTAAAAAGAATTTTATTATAACAAAAGATTTTTTATTATATTATTTACTTTATATATACAAAATTAGTAATTTTAATGGAATAATTATCGCACATTTTAATTATTTCTATTGATTTGTTATGATTATTGTTTAATCTATAAAATAATAGCATAAAGACAGTATATATCTATATAGAAAATAAAGCACTGTACATAGACTGGAGATTAATATCTGTCATAATTAATCTTTAATTTCCAAAATGGTCTGCCCTCACCTCTTTTCGATATATATACATTCAAGGGTCATAATGACACCTGTCTATAAAAAATTCCTCATTATAACAATGAATGCCAATCAATGTTCTTTAAAATAAACTGTTCTATGCATCAGTGTGAAAAATCATGAACTGAGTGGGGGGAGAGGGGAGAAGTAAAAGGTTGGTAGTGTTAAATTGGGGTTGTATTTTTGAGTTGGTAGTGGTATCTATCCATAGGCGTTTTTGGCAATAAAGTGGCACTCTAAAAAATTAAGGTATTGTATAATAATAAAAAATTATGGATGAGATTGAATATAATTTTTTAAGGGTTGAATTTGGTCCTCGAATCATCAGCGAATGTAATCTGCATATCTTATATTAAAAATTGTATAAGTGATATATGATTTGATCATCATCAGCAATCTTAATTAAATCTAATTATGCTGTCTGGATAAGGAATACTTTAAGAATAAATTAATACAAGGGTAAATATTTAGAATATTATCTTCCCATATATGTAAAATTAAATTGCAAGACAACAGAATAGGAGGAAAATGACATGTTAACCATATAAAAAAACCATTTATTGAGCTGACAGAGATAATGAGTGGGAATATTAGCTTACTACTGTTCATGATGAAAATTCTTTAAATAAGAATGTAGATATTAAGACGCATGTGTTTACCAACACTAAGATAGAGTAGAAGAAAAATGCATAAAGTTGAAGGAAAAATTCTTAGTCTAAATTTACAGAAACCGTATATACGTCGTCAAACAGTAAATTACCTATTGAAGCGGAAAGACCTGTGCCAATTAGGACAATAGTTAGACTATGAACAAACAAAAAAATATTTTAAATAATATATCAATTTGGAAAATAAAAAAGGGTCATAAACAGAAATAAATAATCAGAACAAAAGATTACATTTTTAGTATTCAGTATAGGAAATGTATTTTAATGAAAAAATTTATTAACAACTGAATTTTTATCAGTACGAAGAATTCTGAAAAATAAATGTATTTGCAAAAAAAATATTTGTTAAAATATTAAAATTTCAATTATTGTTGCAAAGAAAAAACAATAAAAAAGAGTGAGGACAGTTTTGGAAATGAGCATTATTTCATTTTTAAAGTTTCCTACTAAAAAACCGAATACATTCAAATAAAAGCTGAATTGTAAAGATATCACAAAACTTCTGAGGTAGAAATATTTAATTAAATTTTGCAAAAATAAAAATATATTGATAAACAAATTCGGTGTAAAGTTCTGCTTTCTGATATTACAAATAGCTAAAGTTAAATATCTATACTAAAAACTTTTTCATTGACATCTAAGTATTTTAGTTAGAAGTAAATTAATTAAGGATACATTTTATTTCGTTTTTATCTATCAAATAAATACAAAGTGTTGAAAAATATAACAGTAAACTGCAATTGGTTTCTTTGAGTCAAATTCATTCCATTTCCATGGTAGTCACAGTCAAAATGATGATGTGTATAGGGAAATAATATTTAAACATGAGGTATTGGTTTTAATTATGCCTATATTGGCTTAATATCATCATCAACATCATCATCAACCATTATCAATCCACTACAGGATGAAGGTCTCTCCAAGTTCAATCCATCTTCTCCGATCTTTAACTTCTCTTCTCCACATCACCCCTGCACACTTTCTTATGTCATCCATCCATCTAACATGTGGTCTCTTTCTGGGTCTTTTACAATCTCTTGGAATCCAGTTTCAGATTTCATTTGCCCATCTATTACCATCTCTTCTAGAAATATGTCCAGCCCAACTCCACTTCAATCTTTTAATTTTTTCAATGAGGTCAGCAACACCTGTTTGTTCTCTTACCCATACATTGCATATTCAATCTCTTCTTGTTACTCCCAACATGCATCTCTCCATACTTCTTTGAGTGGTCTGATGTCTCTGTATTGCTCTTCTATTAAGTGTCCAAGTCTCAGATCCATAAGTAAGAACTGGTTAAACACATTTATTAAAAACCTTCCTTTTCAAACACATAAGCATATTTTTTTAGTATCAAGTTATTTCTATCAAAAGCACTCCAACCAAGTTTAATTCTATGATTAATTTCATCCATTATGTTTCCATCTGTATTAATAATCTGACCAAGATATTTGTAACTGTTAACTTTGTCCAACTCATCATAATCAATCTTTATTTTCATATTTTGAGAAAATCGATTAAACATTACTTTAGTCTTTTTAACATTTATCTTTAGTCCTACTTTCCTACTTTCATCTGATAACTCCTGCAACATTTCCTGCAGCTTTAAAGCATTATTTGCAAAAACAACTACATGGTCTGTAAAATCTAAATGATGTAAATATTCTTCACTTTTACTTTTTTGGCTTCCCATTTTAATCCACAAAATATTTCTTGCAGCACTGCTGTAAAAGTTTTGGGGATATGGATTCACCCTGTCTTACACCCTTCTCAATGTTGACTTTCCCAGTATCATTATGTAATCTAAGTGTTGCTGTTGCATTTTTATAAATATTCTTAAAATATGACAATATCCTGGATCTATATCTTGATGATCCAATGCTTTAATACCTGAAGAAATGTTTATAGAATCAAATGCTTTTTCATAATCTTCAAATCCAAAACATAATGGTAACTCATATTCATTTGTCCTTTCTATAACTTCCTCTTAATACCTGGATATGATCTACTGTACTAAAACCACTTTTAAATCCAGCTTGTTCTCTTGGTTGGTGGAAATCCAATGTTCTCTGTAGACGAGTTGTAATTAGCTTGCTAAAAATTTTGTGTAAAACTGATAAAAGTCTGATAGATCTGTAATTTCTAATATCTTCTTTATCACCTTTTTAAAATATTAATATTAATACTGCATTCTTCAAATCATCTGGTACATCTTTATCATTTAGACATTTGGTATATAACTTTGCTAAAAAAATTCTATTTCTTCACCTGCTTCTTTTAATATATCAATTGTAATTCCATCATTACCTGGAGCCTTTCCTTTCTTCATATAGTTAATTGCATGTCTCACTTCTTCATTTAAAATTCTGGGCAATTCGGAAGATGTAATAGATATAGAAGGTACTTGTTCTTTATTACTATATAATTCTTGATAAAAGTTTTCTACCCATTTCATGATGTCATCTCTCTTTTTAGTAATAATTCCATCTTTTTTTCTTATTGCAGATATAAATTTCCTACCAATACCCAAATGTTGTTTTACATTCTTGAGACTTTTATTTTCTTCCACAACGTTCCTTGCTAGTTCACAGCTATACTTTCTTATATCATTTTGAACTCTTTTCCACACCATTTTACAATATTCGAGATATTCAATCCTTTTTAATGCATCATTTTTGTATATCTTCATATTTCCTTCTTTTCTTCATAAATTCTCTAGTCTCAGCAGAAATTGTATTGGTCAATTGCTGCTTTTTTCTACCAGCTATCTTTGTTGCAGTTTTTAAAAGTGTATCAGTTATTTTCATATTAATTTCATTCAAATCTGAATCATGTTCAAAATCTACTAATACTTGAAACCGATTTGTAAGTTCTAATTTAAATTCATTAGAATGTTTCTGAAGATTAGGAATATCAACTGTAAATATTGTTTTCCTTAATAATTTTTGTCTCTCTAGTTTTGCATTAACGCGTATCTTACATCTTAGTAATCGATGATCATTTCCTGTGTTAAATTTATTAAGAACATTACAATCTTGAAATATGTATTTTCTGTTAGTCAAAATATAATCCAATTCTGATGTACCTTCATTTGGATGCTTCCATGTCCATTTCCTTTTAACATTTTTCTCAAAAAAAGAATTCATAATATAAAGTTTTTCTTTTTCTGCAAACTCCACAAGTCTATGTCCTCTCTCATTTCTATTACCATAACCAAAATTACCAACACCACTTTCATCCTTTCATTTGTTTACCAATTCTAGCATTAAAGTCTCCCATAACAATTTTAAAATGTTGTTTCCACTGATCAAAAGCCTTTTGTACATCCATATAAAAATCTTCTATTACTTCATCACTATGAGAACTTGTTGGGGCATAAACCTGAATTATCTGCAATTGGTATCTGCTATTAAGTTGTATAACTAATCTTGCCACTCTGTCCGATACACCGTCAATCTCCGCATTGTTGTTCTTCCACTTTTTATTTATAATGAATCCTACTCCACTTGTATTTCCAATATTTGTGCCTTTATAATAGAGTACATGTCCTCTTTTTAAATCATTTGTCTCTTCACCTTTTCTTCTAACTTCACAAAGTCCAATAATGTCCCATTTAATATAAGACAGTTCTTCTAATTCTTGCAATCTTCCTTCACTTGAAAGTGAACTGCAGTTGTAAGTACCTAAAAAAAGAATCATCATCAAATGGAAGCCTGAGGGATACTTAGCACCCTACACCTTCGGCCACCAACCACTGCCTTGGTTGGTGACTTTACAGCCACCTGGGAATAAGGGCCATGATTTATTTTTGTCTGTCATAATTGTATATATGTATTGGAAAAATATGTAACATTTACACATACATTCATACTGCCTTATCAGGCAACTGAGAAGTAAGACCATGGCGTTTCTTGATCTTAAACTCAGAGGTAAAAAGCCAATAAACTCACCATGCTGGCTAATGCATGTTGGTGAGCAGCCCATCTGGCTAATGCATGTTGTTGAGCAGCCCATCCATGTTCGTATTCTATATGAATAAACACATAGTAATAACAGCTGCAATGACAAGAACGTATGGAGTCGACATTATAGTGTATTCAAAAAGTAATGAGTAATAGTTTCATTATGACCACATATGGAACATGTGGCATCGATTTGTATTAAACTGTTCTTGCCAATAAAAAAACATCAGTGGAAAAAGCTTTAATATTAATTTTATAATATTAATATAATTTATATTCTTTATTGCTTTTTACAATGCTTTTAACAACCCACTCTTTTAAAACCTACTACTGGATATTTCAATTGCCCCAGCACTTTTCCTCAGAACTATAACAAACACAATACATGGTAAAAAGTAATAAAGACCATAAATGATATTAGTATTATATGGATTTGGCAATGCAATAAGAAAGATAAAGTTTATAATATTAATTTTAATGAGATGTTCCAAATATTTTAGTTATAAGAACCAATTTATGAATTTTTGATAAGTGAGTAAATATTCGGAATGAGCATTGACTCAGAATTATCTTCCAATTTGAGAAGCCGAAGGTCGCCATTACTTCATCTTTATATTTAAGTTTGTTTTTAAACAAAGAAAGGAAGGTGATAATGTATTTGATCATAGATATTAGATATTTAAAACCATCTTTTATATCTGAAGACTTAGAAATATGGACTGATGTGTTTCTTTATCTTTAACCATCATTTTATATTTGTTTACATTTAAGTCATCCATAAAAATCTTGACAACAGTTCTTAATCTTACTATAACATGATTTACCTTCATGACCTCTCTAGCATTGTGCTATTTGAGATTTATTGTCTACCATATAAATTTGAATTTAAGCCATTCTTAAATTTAAGCTGCAGTAGGATTTTAAAATTGGAAATTGGAAAAAAATATATAAAAGATTTTAGAACATACTTTAGTTTTAATCATAACCGTCTCTCTTGTTATTGGTAAACTCTTAATATGTAATTTCTTTATATAAGATATAAGAACCGCATCATTTGCAAAATATCTTCCATTTTTAGGCCCCAAAAATGATTTTCTGTGTTTTTTTAAACATAAACGACTCTCCTTCATGGCTCTTCAATGATGAAAATTTCTTTCATCAACTGTAAATCTTTTACCAGATGCACGATTTCCAATTTCTTCAGTGCACAATATAACTTTTCTTTTGAATTCAGCATCTTATGTAAACTGTTTTCCCTTCATTAAAGAGTATGAGTAATAAAAAAAACTCAAAAATAAAATATGGCCATATATAATATGATTAATATGGTCAATTTACAATGAATTTAAAATAGGTAACTCACTATAAATAAAAATATTATTTAATACATCAATCTGGTTTTTTATTCCTTAATGGAACCTTTTTAAGATGTTTCTTTTTACACAATCACATGACCAATTTCGTTACCACAACATCTCCCAATGACATTATTTACATTACATTAAATATAATTGTTCAAATACATACATAAAATATAATTAGTAAAATACAAATATACACATAAAAATAATTAAACTTATTACAGTCCTTTTCCCCCTTATAATATATATATAATTAAAAAAAAACAATAATAATAATCCCTTCTATTTTTAAAATTGTAACTCTAAAGTTTCCAATAATCTATCCCCTTCACCTCCAATTGTGCTGGACCTTTAACCATGTTTACATATTTGTTTAAATTTCCTTGAATATACAAATTCTCATAACATTTTTTCTTTGTAATTTTTAACATACTTTTATTATCTGAATATTTTGTTTCCAATTCATTTTATGTCGAGTATCCAAAAAAGGTACATATGGCTCTGATCTTATACCTTTTCATTTCATTGCCCTATCATACTCCTTACCTCTTTCCATGGCTGTCTTTCCTGCCTGATCTATATATATATATATATATATATATATATATATATATATATATATATATATTCCTGCCTGATATATATATATATATATATATGATATTGCAAAAGTCACAACTAATTTTATAAACAAACCCTACCCTACTTTTAATATTACCCATCATTGTTGAGTTACACTTCCATTTCTCTAAACATTCATTATTTTCCCATCCAATCTTAATATCATCAGGTAACTTTTTTTTAATCAATGTCTAGATAAATGATCTGAATATGGAATTGAAACCCACTTCCTATTTTTATGTCTATGCATTACACTATCTTTTGTATTATTATTATATGTGAAAAAAAATTTAATACATTTTTTTTTACATCACATAATATTATAATCATTCTTAACTTCCAATTTCTGTTCAAATGTTTCTTTTATATTCAATGTTAACCAATCATTTCTTAACTTAAACCCTTTCAAAACTGCCATTTTCTGTGATGATGGCCCATAAGAATTTAGATCAATTCATAAAAGTGATAACAGGGAATCCCCTGAATAAACTATCAACAATCATAATACTATGTGCATGCATAGAGTGTAAAGCAAAGACTTAATTGTTAGGGAATGGGAGATCAGAAAGAAGATATTAAAATATTTGCTTTGAATTTAAGCTGCACCTTAATATTATGACTTCAAAATTTGAATAAAAATTGCAGCTTAAATTCAAAGTAATATGGTAAATGCTTATGAAGAGCAAAAAGATTTAAAAAGAAAATACAGCACAGATTATTTCATTACACGAATATAACTACTGCAACTAAGTTAGCTGCATATAAAACTGTTATTTTACTTATTGTATGGATGTGAAACTAGGACATTTCATTGACACAATACAAAGACATTAGGAATTTTTTTTAAAAGATTCTATAAAATTTTAAAATTTAATAAAATTTTTTTAAAACCAATCAATATATTCTTCAACTTGTTGAATTTGATATTATATAGTCCACTATTATAAAATCATACCTTCATTTGATCAGGCATAAGAAATGAATGATCAACATATGCTAAGAGGTTATTATATAATAGATTTTAGTATGGCAGGCAGATCCTGTTTGCTTTATAAAGACCAAATTTATTTTTGTTGTTACTTATTATTTTTCGAGTCCGGAATTAATTAAAAATTGATTAAAAATCCTCAGTAAGTGAAGCTAAACAAGAAATTAAAAGCTTTTAATATATTTTGTAAAACATTCTGGTGAAATTGTTACTATATATTACTATTAGCATAGCATTCCAATTCCTTTAATTCTATATATTTAAGATACACAGTTTAGATTGACCAACAATATCTACGCAGAGGCAAAACTCCTTCTACAGTCACACCACTCAGTGCATGCTCTTGTAATCAATGGATGCAGGAAGGTTTGTGCATATAATCTCTATCTAATTCCTACTTATCCAATATCCCCAGACTGGTTTCTAGCTTGGGCTTTCATCAGTGAGGAGCCTAGTTTGGGGATATTGGATGAGTAGGCACTAGATAGGGGATTCAGTCCACCTTCAGGCGCCTCACTGATGAAAGTCACAAGCTAGAAACTAATCTGGGGTTATTGGATGAGATGTCACTAGATAGGAATTGTATGCACAAACCTTCTTGTATCCATTGATTACTCTGCCTTGCACTGAGTGGCACTAGTGTATGGAGAGTTTGGCCTCTGTGAAAAACTGATTGTGTAAGTATAAAGAATGGTGATCATTTAATATTTCTACAGCTTGACGCCATGTGTGATCATAAGATTTATTCCCTTCCCTGCTCTCAATAAGACTGATTTTTTTTTTTAATTTAAATTTTTTGTGCAGCGTGCAATGGTTGATTTAATTAAGGCAGAAATACTGAAAAACTCCAGTGAGCTGTATGTATATTAACTGTCAGTGAATGATATGCGGTTAAAGCTAATGTATAGATGACCTCATTCCATACTTAAGTTTTCAGAGGGTTAGTTTAAGTAGAGCTCCCTGGAGTTTCCGTACTTGCGCATTAATTTCATCTACATTCAAGCTATCAAATATTTGTATTTGTAATAAATGACTCTAATGCTTCTTTTTTTCATTTTATTCAACAATCAACTATTTAAATTTCTTCAAAGTATATGTGTTTAGATGCATATCCTTTCCCTTAGTT